>CACSLJ010000225.1:0-42981 GCA_902706625.1 Albugo laibachii | reverse complement strand
GCATTCTCTGCGCTAGGAGTTCTTCGGTACGTGTTTAGTGCAGATCTCTCTCAAACAAGCATAGGCTCTTTCACAAGACCGAGTAACAACTCACAAAGGTCAACTTGCGCCACCGTACGATTGAGGGCCAGATAATGAAGCTGGATGTCGATTCTACGGGTCAATACTTTCCACTGAAATCGGCGCGACATTGAAACCATTGAAGCCTAGATGAATACGAACTGGATCTCCATATATCTCACGTATAATTGATGAAAGTTCAAACACGCTTTAATGATGGAACTCTGTTTGTAGCAGAGATACTCTGCCCTCATAGTGCCATTAGTGTCACTCATGGGAAATCAGCTTTACAATTGTATTACTCCTGAACTCGCGTGTGGGTCTGATTGTTGAACGCTTCTTGTGTACTCCAAAAGTCGTTTGATCGACGCCACTAAGGCATCAGAACCCTTGATTTTGCCATTTTCGTTAGCCTTTCAGTAAGTCCGCAATCGCAATCAAACGCAACCAAGGATAGTGTAAAGGGAACATAAGGTGCAGCTCAACAACCGATTCCTCCCGAAAACGCCTCATGCAACTCATGCGTCTCAAGATGCCACAAGCGGAAATAGACTCGATAGAACGTTTTTGTGCTTCAGCAATGAGGCGTTTGAAGAATTTCTGCAGATCTGAAGGAAGTCCAAATAGTTGACTATGCTCGCGACCAAACCAAGCACCACTCGGGATCAGAAGCAGCCGACCGTCAAGTCCTTGATAAGAAGATTGACGGCTTCAAGATGGGCTTGTAGCTGAATGGAGAATCAGAAGTCGCTTCATTATCGACTTTGCTGTGTCAGTCGATGGCCACAAGCTGATCGTTCCGAATCGGACGGAAGGAGCTTTGATTTATCAGTTTAATCTTCTTTATGAGAAGAAAATTACGCCTCGAGCTCAAACTTGCTGATATTCGACGACAACTGAATGGATCACAAGTCCAAACATATCTTACAAGCACATCGGATCAAAAGGAATATACAAATATGAATGATACTTCAATGGATTGACATTCTGGTATAAAAACTGAGCGAAGACATGGTACAAAGAATTGAGCACTTGATCCCCAAACGCGAATTGCATGCTGGGTAAAATCCGCGCTGCAGATTGGACTCATGTTTCTATATTTCAGTCCAACGGAGTCCTTCCTTACACACATAATACTAGGGCAATTGATGAACTCTAGAATATTATATCGATATCACTTGCAGATCCAATGCTTTTGCCCGTAAGTCAAAATAGCATCATGACCTCGCACATGTATCCTCATTACTTCACGATAGGTCCTTGAACACTTTGGGGAACTCGGATGGCAGCCGTTTGCTGAGCCTGCGGAAACGTATGAGTTTTTCATGACCTCGGGTCTATTCAAACGAGCTCGACTTACTGAGCAGGAATCTACGAAAACCCTCGACAACATCCCGGTGCTTGTTCAGCGCAACACACTTTTTGAAATATGTGTTTGCGCTGGTCTAGGAAGTCTTGTCGCTGCGTATATTCTTGCCGAGGAAAATGGCTTTGAATGCAGTCCATTTGGTAGAAATCTGGGTCACAAAATTTACGTATTGAAGGAGCCCATTGCCGCGAAGCAATGGGTGCGGCGATGTGTAGAAAAACTGGAGCGAAATCTAGAGCAGATCATCTCAGAATTCGATGAGTGCTGCCTCCAGCGTATCGAATGTGAGAGTTTAAAAATTGCGGATGATATAGAGACATTGCAGTCGGACATTCGCCAATCAAATGGCCTTCGGCTTATATTATTAGCGCTTTTGGACAGGTTCTATAGTGCTACACATTCAACACTCGATGGAATGGATGAAGAAACAGAGCTTGCTGAGTTGACCAGTGCAGGAACCGAGGAGTTACTGAAATTGCTCTACCGAACTCAGGCGATTTCATACAAGTCACAATACGTTTCATGGCTCTTGGAAAACAACAATTATTTATTGACAGAAAACGAGTATACAATGCATTATAAGAATGTTTTGAGCCATCGTGCGGCATTTGTTCGGCAGTTTCACGAGCGTCATGGCCCAGCACACTCAGAACTCTTGGGAGAACTCGAACAGCAGCTCATGATCGAGACAGTCATGAAGAATGCAGGTATCCAGCCTTATAGTGTCTTCGCCGAGGGATCTCCCCCGCTTAAGGTCGAAACTCTGTTGCAAGTATTACATCGAACGGAGCCTGTTGATCAATTTATGGAACAGTACATCTATGAAATGCGTCACGAGCCTGTGGAATCATACTTTGACGTTTCAGTTGCATTTTTATTCTACTTTGGACTTGATCGAACGTGGATATGCTCATTCTCACGACAACAAAGACTCGAGTTGGATGACTTTCTGTGCAAGTTTAGGCAACTCGGGGATTCTTTAGCAAGTATTTTAGGCCTTCGGGAAGATATGAAACTCACATTATTGGCAATTTGGCTGATTGAAAACTCCTCCATACTGTACGGCGATGAAAGTTTGATTAATGGATTCTATCACTATGCAGTTCCACTCTTGGCTCAAGCAAGTGCGATGCACTTGCAATCAGCGGACGATCTAGAAGATTCAGCGATGATCCATGTGGTGCAAACACTTTTACAGCGCGGGGTGGCTCCATTAGCCTGGAAGGTGTGGCATTTCTTTGGTCTCAATGATACAAACACGGACGCAAAATCAGAAAGCGCGATCTTGCTGGCTCTAGAAATGAATCAATGGGAGCAAGCATTGATGTTGATGCGCCGAGGGAAAAGACAAGATATGTTAGAAGTGATACTTTCCTGGATGGAACGTAATGATGATCTAAAGTTATTTGTGCAACGCATGTCGCTCACAAAAGAAGAAGAAAAGTTATTCCATCGATTTATGTTGCAAGGTTTCAATTCGAACAGCCAAAACGTGATATCCGAACGAATTCCCAAAAGAGTGGATCTGGTCATCATGTATCACATTCTTCGTCATCAGTACGAGATGGCTTGGATGATTCACCACGGCCAAATCGATTGCATTCGACAATTCACTCAAGGAGAATCGAGTGAAGCAAGTTTGCTACTTGATTGTGAAGCTATTCGTACAAGGACTGCTCTATTGAAGTGTAGTAGCCCCGAGCCAGTCGATGAAATTTCTTGTGGGTTTGAAAAGTGGTGCGCAATTGAGGGAGTCATTATCCAAAATGACGATTCATCTGGTGAAGGTCATAACATGAACGTGAATAGGGATGATATCACCATAGACGACTATCAGAGCACAAGTTCTGCTCAAGTGTGTAGTGCGCAGGCCCAACCAACGATTGGATTCCATTACTCTCCGGGACAGTTTTCACTAAGACCTTTGCAGCAGACGGAAGCCTCCCCTGAAAATTGCGGAGGCGAAACCATCTCGACCCAGCAACAAGAACGTCGGCGCCGAATAGAATCGATTGATTCTACTCCAGTCATCACTTCAGGATCCAAGTTCTCAACAGAAATTGACTCCAAGCAACAGAGTAGCTTCTCACAAAGCGAGCACATGATGGGGACGACTTGGAATCGATCCTACGGTAAGCTATTAAACTACTGTCTGCTATGGATAAGTGACAATGATTCGCATATATGCCATAGGTCGCTTCAGCTTGTCGAGTACAAAGTCGAGACGACCGAAACTGAGTGTAGCGCTCAGCGGGTGTAATTATGACAGAAATGAAGGTAGGCTCGCCAAAACATCGCTTGATGAGCTCGCTTAGTTACCGATTTGTGATAAGGATCCGACTTGGCCATCGACTCGAAACAAGGAGATAAAAACGAAAGCGAATCCGATCAATCGAATCGAAGTACCGAAGAAAATATAGTTCCGGGATCAGATCGTAAAGCAATGTCGCCAAATGCCTCCAAACCTTTCACCTTTGTGGAAGAGTTTGAACAGACTGCAGCGGCGGGTGGAATCTCTCCGGAACGCGAAGAAAAGAACAATGCAAATGAGGATGAGGCGTTCTCAACATCGTCCCGATCCATGAAAGATACCTTCAGCGATCAATCTTCAGGTTCACTTCGGCGGAATCCTCGACGCAGTGCCCGAACACTATACTAAATCGTACCTACCAGCATCCCGGCGGCTGCATTGGTTCGCTTGTTAAGTTTGGTCTGCTTGGGCCAGGAATAAAAAGGCCGTGTTTCTATTTTTGCAGCATGGACGATCGTTGAATTTCGGAAATTGGAACCGCGATTGCGTTGCATAACTTCCGCCGCATTGGCGCTTTATACACGTTCGAAGCTTCTTGTCCAATTACCTGTTGTAAGTGATATAGAAGACGTAAGGAATGGCTGAGATAGATGACACATACGACTTGTTTAAAGAAGACGCACTCGGGCTGCTGATTATGAAGTCTGCTCAGAGTAAACGGGAGTTTATGGATCACAATCGCCGAAATGCGTCGTACCTTTTTAAGTACATGATACTGACACAAGTGATCATCTACTTTGAGGCAGGCGCTATTCCTTGTTTGTTGGATGAGTTGAGCGTTTCGCTGCAAATGAGTGCGACCGAGCAAGGTGCTTTGGGCGGCGTTGTTTACCTCGCACTTAGTATTGCTTCGCCCTTTGGGGCTTTTTGTTTGCATCACTTCGACCCAAGACATATTTTAGGATTAACGCTTATTTTCAACAATCTCGCAGTCCTTGTGCTGGCTTGCACACCGACTAAAGAGGAGATCTATTGGTTTCACGCAAGCTTTTCCATGTATATATACTCCTTTATGGGTGGATGAGTATGCACCACGGGAACAAGTGGCAACTTGGATGAGCTACTTGCAGGGAAGTGTCCCAATGGGTGTTATGTTGGGATATTTGCTCGGGACTGTATCGAATTGGATTGGTGTTCGCCATGAAGGGGGTGCGGTGTACAGATTTGCAGGTCTGGAGGCATGGAGGTGGCCATTTCTAGCACAGTTTGTTTCGATGTGCCCAATTATGATTGCCGTTTTTTTTGTACCCAGCAAACACTTGACGGTACGATACGATCTGGATTTCTCGGCGACCACGTCATGCAGCAGTGATAGTGGCGTAGATGACTGTGAACATTCAAAACTTCTTCCCCCAGCTCACCTGGATCTGGAGTCAGACTCGACCCGGATCCCTGAGCTAATTGGAGAAAATAAATCTTTGGAATTCCAGGAGCACGAGCCCAAAGCATCTGCTATGGTGCGTTCATGGTCAAACAGGCATGACTATATGACTTCAGGACGGCGACATCATGAAAGGAAGTCTCGACATTTGAATTCATCCGACTTGAACCATAGTTGTGGGCGTACGGAAGTCGTATCATTTCTACCAACTCCACCTACAAGTCGAACGTCGTCCCGACATGATGAAGAAGATGCTTTACTTGCAAGTGCAGGCATGTACGGTAATAGTAGTCAGCGTGGGATGCGCCAACTTGTCGCGAATCAACAACATCATTACAATTCAACAGAGCTTGACTCATGTTCTCCTTCGACTCATCGCAGTTTCTCTAGCGGTCTATCTAGGACAAATCCAACTGAGCGTTTATTTTATGATGGATTCATGCCAGACAATAGGGGATCTCAACAAGTCTCTGATAAAACTGCAGAGCGCACATCATCAAAGGCTTTTGATGATACTATCAGTAGCACTGATGATACAGTTTGTGTAAACTCTACAGCGTCCTTAAACTATGGGGCGCTCGATATTATTTCCAGTGGATCTCCTCCCCTTCCGCAAGCATTCGAAGGTGAAGCGTATGAGCGTTATCCTGCAGTATCATTACAACAGGGATTTATCACACTTGTGCATATCCCGGTTTTTGGACTTATTGTATTTGGCCTGACAGCTGTGTATTTTGTTGTCACTGGAGTACAATACTGGAGCACCATTTTCATGATCAAGTCTTTGCATGCCTCCAAGCATTTGGTCAACGTTTTGTTCGTCTTTGTGGCTGGAACGGGACCCATCATGGGGGTGTTTTTCGGTGGGTGGCTTGTTGACCGTCATGGTGGGTATCTAGGACCCGAGCAACGGGCAAAAGCGCTCGGCATATGTATGGTGCTTGGAGTCATCGCTTTTATAATCGCTTCAATTACGACTTTTCTGAACGACATCTACATCACCGCACTCTTCCTTTGGCTGCTCTTGTTTTTCGGGGGCTCTATCTTGCCGGCTTGTACAGGGATATTCATATCTGTCGTCCCAGCTCGTTACCGTGCTTTGGCATCAAGTCTTTCAGTCATGATATTCAACCTCTTCGGCTATTCCTTATCTCCTTATCTGACAGGATGGATCATGGAAGCGGTGTTGGCAAAGCACCTAACGGTCGGGAGCTATTTTGAGTATTGTGATGAGGCGTGTGCTTATCGCATTGGATTTCGGTTCTGTCTGCTGTGGTCAGTATGGTCTTTTTTATGCATCGGGACTGCGTGGACCTTGGCCAAAAGGGATCTGCGGAGCAGCATGTAGCTTTTGCTCTTTGAAAGTAATGGCTAGAATACCAGCGTATTGGTTTTTGGGTAGAAGCGAAGTCAAGTACAGCGGCTGTATTCATCCTCTTCATATTCACAGCGTTCAACTCATTTGTTCCGTATTTGTTATATTTTTAAATCATATGGATCATATGGTCGCACTGACACGTTTCATCGTCAGCGTGTGAGCTCTTTCGAGGCTGCTACACCACTTCTGCAGGGAAGATTGGAATCGCTCTTGAGGCTGAGTTTTCTCAAGTAGTACAAGTGTATGATTTACTTGGTCAATGCGGGCTTCGATTTTGTGGTCCAAGATAAGGGAAGCAAGCAAGGATTCCGCCTCTGACACTGATATTCCATTTAATTCTCTCGCAATGTATCGTGTATCCATTCGTTTGTAAGGCTTGACAGTTTTGAGCAGGACTTTTGATCTTATAGTCCGGAGTAGCTGGTCGATGTAATGCCTGATAAAAGGATCGTCCATGATTGCTGCTCTATTCCGATTTAGAATTTGCTCAAAATGCTTTATCTCGTCGTGTAAGAAAGCATCTGTCAGCTGAGTCATAGCTAGTATCTCTCCATCATTTTCATAAGGTTTGGCTTCTTGCGAATCAAAGACATTCACTTTAGACTCGCTCAACATGTTAGCCAGAACCAAGTACTTCAGACACTGCAAACGCCGGGGTTCCCCAGCTTCATCATAGTTTTTGAAAGCTTCAAAAAAATCACTTCGAGCCTTATCCCAATCACCCTGTAGAGATAGTATACATCACAATGTTCAACACAGGAATTCCGAGTCAGATTTGTAATTCACCTGCATCATATGCATCTTTCCCCCACATTCTCGAATCACGCCAATGATTTTCTATAGTGAAAGAAGGCATATTTGCATAAAGATCAATCTCCTGTTATCTCAGCCTTACTGGATGTGCGACTCCAGACTTCGTCCTCAAGGCTTTCTCGTACATGGACATGAGCTTTTTATTATCCTTTTCGGACGTGTACATTTGTATTTGTAGCGCATACACTTCGAGCAGCTAGCATTGAGCGTAAGTTCTCGACTAATTGGGTTGTGGAAATCCTACCTGAGTGTTTTTCTTCACTCCATCCTCGCTATCCTCATCTTCACACGAAAGCAATAGCTCTTTGATAATTTTGGTCAACCTCGCGTAATCTTCGATTTCATACAACAAGTTCCCGAGTTTTAAGTTCGTCTTGAACCAAAGTCGCTACAATAAAATTTTGTTTCTTCGGTTGCTACCTATGATTTGGATTATTCCGTACCTCGTTACGAGCTTCTTTGAGTGTTTCAAGCGTAGTCTCATAAAACCGTTGCAATATTTCCCAGTTCTAGCAGCACGATCACTGTTAACACTTGGTGAGCTCTGAGGTATTCCCCAAAAATAAGACCTTGCTGGTGGATACGTGATCCAAGATGGAGTTGATCCCTTTCTCACCGACATTTCGTGTAACAGAGCTCTTTGTGTATCCCAGTAGCTCTTCATAGCGCAATATAGCATTATCGTACTCTTTTTTATCGAAATGTAGCTTCACAATGCGCTTCAATGCTTTAAAACCCCAATCCGATTCTTCTTGCTGTAACTCAAGGACTTCTTCAAGTGCTTGCAAAGTTTCCGCGTAATCATGTGAACCTTCCTCCATATACTGCTTCGCAGTGTAATATTGATTTTCTATTTGCACATGAAGGTCGCCATTGGCGTCTTCCATCAGCTCATCATCGTCGCTATAATCGAATTCATAATCTTCTTCCTCGGACATTTTACTGCAAATACCGGTATCATTATGCACTTCGAATTTAAATGGGTCGGTAATGGGCAGCTAACTCGATCTCGGAGGTACTCTAGTAATCACGTTCACGGACCATCTCAATATAGGGATTCCTCCTATCACTAATTAGTCATATGCTGGGAAGTTGTCTGCGGTAAACTTGATGACCGATACATACTTTCCATCTTTGACGCACGTCAAACATACTTTATGGACACGCTGTTGAAGTTTGTGGTTTCCTGCATCTTGCGTAAATGACGCATTAATGTACTGTATTCAAATTTATTCTACAATAAACAAGCGCATGAATATATCATCGTTCGGTACTTTCTGATCATGGGACTCTTTAGTTGATGTAAGATAATTAAAGGATGGATCACAGACCCTGACTTCCCGAACTTGCTCACTGGGCACCTTATACAGCCTCATTTTCTAATTTCGATCAAGATAGAAAAAGCATACTAAAGGACCTTTGACATTGACAATGGGCTTCGAAGACTTCAATAATCCAAAAAATGACGCTTATGAAAAAATCATGTCGCCATCCGGAGTCATCCTGGACGATGACAATCAAATCCCCGAGAAGAAGAAGTCATGTGCCGCGAGGTATGCCCTCATTATTGTGGGCCTACTACTTGTCCTCATTGGAATTATTTACGGCACCGCTATGCCCGCCATCGTCAATCGCTCGATCAGAAACAAGGTCTTCTACTGCGAAAATGGTGACGTTGACGAGGCTTTCATCGACCCCGATGGTGACTGTGATGATTGCAATCCGTACTACCGTGACTACTATATCTTCAACGTGACCAACGCTGAAGCATTTTTGAATCAGAATGAACCACTGAAAGTACAAGAACGAGGTTCATATGTTTATCGACAATGGGAAAAGAAAGTCAATGTCACCTTTGCTGATAATCGTGTACAATACAAGAAATTCTCCAACTTCGCCTTTGACTCTGCGCAAAGCTGCTCCGATTGTCGAGAAAATGATACAATCACAAGCTTCGATGCTGGCTATTTCAGTGTCATTGCCCGAGCTGGAGGAGAATTCCGATTTTTGATCGGTCTGCTTCAGTCGACACCTTTTGGTGCAAATCAAAGTGTCACCGAGTTGGCGGCTATCGTTACCTTGTATGGTCCTCGTTTGATGCGATTTTTTAATGGTTTAAATTCTTTGAATCCAGCTGCAATGACTTTGGTGGCCACAAATTTACCGAAATTTCTTGTCGAAGGACCACGTATCCTTGTGAATCTGGATTTGAGTGGGTTTGCATATAATGGAATTCTTGTGTCTCATACTATTCGTGAATGGTCCATGGGCTATCCCAGCTTCTTAGCAGGTCTGGCTCTTGGAACAAAGCATCTTGCGTGTCAGGGGCGGCAGCTGAATGCTCAATGTGAAGCTTGTGCTTTGGATGGTAGAAATGCAACTTGTCAAGCGCTCTTCAGCGCATGCGAATTGTGCAAACGAGCAGCGGCAGTTGTGGCCGTATTCAATACTCCGTTGTGCAATCAAGTAGAAACCATCTATGCTGATGCGTATGGAGTTGCTGCAGCTTCCAACTTTACTGCATCCACTTGTCGTCGGTGCGCTACAACTGGATTTTGTGTTGCTCCCCTCTCGGGTGCTGTGGAGGAATCAGGTGTCGACTGGTCACGGCTGACTTCCTCACCTTCACCGCCGTCAGAGCTGCTCAAAAGGTACACGCAGCGCACAGGTTGTGACGATGAGGCTTACCTCGGAGAGTACGAGGAATTCGATGGATTCAAGTCTTTTCCATTATGGGTCGACTTGGGGGCGCGCCGCAATCCTACTTTACAAGAAATCGCAGCGTTCGGCTCCTATTCGAATTGTGCCATGCGCCCATCGAATTTGACATGTGTGAATGTTACGGGTGGAGATGGCAGAGGATTGCGACCCGAGTTTACGGGTCTTTCCGGTCCACGGGACTCGATTCCCTCCGACACATACTCGATGTACACAACGCAAAGCAAGCAGGATGTGATACTGATGAATTCGAGAGATTTGACAAAAGTGAATGGTCTTGAGCTAGTTCGATTTGCTCCTGGTGATACCTTGCTTCATTACTCATCGTTGAACAATGGAAAAGGAACTGGGGTACCAGTGAACGGAGTGCAGAATTTGGCTTTTGCACTGGGATTTCTATGCTATGTCTCGTATCCAATGTTTCTATACGGTGATCAGAAACTGCTCAATGACGTGCAAATTACTCTCAGCGATGGAAATGTAGCGACCCAAGCAATTTTGTATGAAGATGGCAAACTCAAAAAGGTATATACCGAGAGGTATAAAAATTTCTTGGATATTGATCCAACAACTGGTAAAACACTGAATGCTAGAAAGCGGCTCATGGCAAGTCTTGCGCTTTCAGATTCAGTAACGAATTCTTCAGTATCCATGTCCGATTTAGTGTGGCCATCACTTTCGACAGAAGTGATATATCCAATGTATTGGGTGGAAGAGCGCGCGTCAATCAAGCAAGCTAACGTCGGGTCATTCAAATCACTCAAACGTCTCGGTGTTTCTTTCCTGCCAGTTTTACTAGTGGGCATAATCTTCGGATTATTCTTGATGATCATTGGCGTCGTGTATCATCGACGAGCATGAAGAAGATTTTGTCCAGTGGATGATATCGTGATGACATCAGCGTCCATATTTGATGTTATATCATTTCGATTATCACAAAGTTCTTTGTCGCTTGCTCTTTTGAAGCTTTGAAAAAAAATCCTTGATGTCTTCAGCTTTGACGGTCTTATCTTCTGATGCAAATCCACTCAAATAGGACTGAAGTTGAGTTTTCATATAATGGTATCCCATAGCCATTTCGACTTGTTGCTCATGAGACAATTGTGTTTTGAACGCTTTCTCAGCAGCTTCTTCTGAATCTTGTTCGCTGTCCTGCCTTGCGTTTTCTTCATAGGCTTGAAGGGTATCTTGAGCATCCAGTAGAAACGAAATTTTATGATGCTTGTAAAGAGCCACGCAATTGCCGCATCGACAAAGCGAATTGCGCCATCCGTTTTCCCAAAAAGTTGGCTCTACTGCCTCGCTACAGGAAGCTTCCTTTCCTACGCGCAGCTCAGCGAGTTTGCATTCGCTTGCACTTGATACATCTTCATTCTTGTATAGTCGCAAGAATGGCGATTTGACCATGCACGCCATGCAAATAAATTCATCATAGTCTTCTGGAATCATTGAATTTGATTCAGGCGAACTGGGTCTACTTTGATCTTCCTCTTTTTTCGTTCCGTCGGAAAATATATGTTCCTCATGCAGCCAATCCTCGCAGATTACGCATTGTAGCATCACCTCGGGACTTTTTCGATCTGGATCGGGGTATGGTCGATGGCAAACGCAATACTTACCCTCAAAATTTTGAGAGTACGCATTTCGATCATTTGTCGAATCTTTGATTGGCAAAAGGCTGCAAGGAGATGAGAAGCATGAGTTTCCGCAATCACATCGGAAATCTCTTTTGGTATAAAGCTCTATCAATTCATGCTCTTGGTGACAACGATAACTGCAAGCCTGGAGAGTGGAGATCAGTTCTTTAGAATTTACAGAGTATTGCTTTCGAGTATCATTACCAGGCAGACACCAGATATGCCCGATCCAGATGACGTACACGTCACGCAAGCGTAGATAGGCTGCAAAGTCATAGATAAAAAATCAGTAGACGTCATGGAGAAATGCTCAACCAAGAGTACCTGACGTATATAACCTGCGGAGTACGTGCAGCTGGTATCACTGATACCACCCAGCACTGCATTTGCAGTATCGACCATCAACTTATCACGCTGAATCACCTCGGGAAGAGTTACTTCTTCCTCTTCCCTTGCTCCACACCTTTCAATTTCTTCATTCGACCCGCAACTCATATTTTTTGGCGCCAACAATGTAAAAGTGACGTGAATGTATTCGGTCGACATGATTACTCGATCTGCAGTCTAACTTAGCTTTGTTTCAACGACGATCTTGTCTAGTCGAGACAGAAATCCAGTATTGCGATTTTCGTATCGTATGAAAATATGTCAGACAATAAGTCGACCTAAGCAATCTGATGAAACCCAAGAAATTCAGAATCTATCGATCTATCGCTCAGCCAAAGAATCGCCGTGGGAAAACGACGCAATCACAATACGTAATTTGCTGCATGCTGATTATAGATAGAAGCCCAACCTGCACTTTACAACGTAAATTCGATTCAAATGCTTTGTATTGTATCAATGAGCACCAAGTGACTTCGATCATCAAGTCTCTCACGCATATGGCTTACGTAGCAAGAAAAGGGCACCAAGCAAAACTTGTACCGCTTTTCGGAATCGGCATCTTCAATAAAATCCCTACGAATGTTGATATTGAAGCTGTAGCAGCTCCACAACAACACAGTTTCTATTTTCGTGGTTACATGAGCCATAAACCTGATCTTGATCGCTAATGTGGCGACTGGAACGATTTATTTGCTGTATGCAATGCCCTGAAGCCCATCTTGCCACTATTTTGCAAGTAATGAAGAAAATTTTAAGGAATCCTATTTAGAGTGGATATAAATTGCGATGCCGAACTGGACGTTGACAGAGATCGTGGATCTTCATCTTTTGATGTACGTCGAATGCATACGAACGTACGACCATGCCACCTTCATATAGAGAATAGAGCAAGCAAATCATATGCAATCATCTTGGACGGTCGAAGCGGTGGCAATGATTTACTTGCAGGATCAATTTTACATATAAGTACATCGATGCATCGCCACCTTATCTGGATTATCCAGTAGACAGAATACGCAATGATATGAAGGTGGTCAAAGGTATGCAACCTAGTGTATGTATCAGTCCAGCAACGTGCAACTAAAGGCCCCTTCCCATAATTGACTATATGTTGACGAAAGATCATAGAAGTATTAACAAGGAGGTCGGATTACAAGCCGTACTGCACACGTAAAAGCAAAGAAAGAAAATCGTCCAGTGGCGTCGAGAAGTTAGACTGTTGTTGGGTAGCAGAGTTCAGTGAGAGGGAAAGACTGCCGGCCTTGCAATCGGAGATACTGAATCTGCGCTTATATCACAATAACCTTATGAGCAGCTCAAATCTTGGCGAATCGGACAGCTACGATAGCTTGATTTACGAATGGGCATGGTAAAGAGCTGATGGTATGAAATAGATACCACTGGGAAAAAGGTGTCGGGAGAAGGACAGCGTGAATTCGTCATTTCTTTTTCCTTTGAAGTCCCTCCACATTTCCAATTGAAATTGCTAGATTCTCTTGTCAATCATAACAACGCTTTTCTACATACACTACATTGGCACAATGTTTAGCGTTCGTGACTTGTGGTGGGTACTTTCAAGCACTTGTAGTCGCTCCTGTACGATTCATCGTCCAATGGATGTCTCCAACGTAGTGAGCGTATCAAGCTAAGGGGTCATGCCTTAAAGCATTAATACTATGACAATAAATGATGTCATTGAGAATTACTACGCTCAATGTCAGTAAAAATTTGCCATGATCAAAGGCCGGATATCTTTTTGAAAGTGTCACAATACTTGTGTTGCAGGTTTTCGATTCAGTTTGCCTATTCTGTCCTACCCAGCACGCGTTTTTCAACTCATTGGAAAGCATTCTTACGTAAACATTTCATACTCCAAGTAAAGCCGTGCAGGAGCTCTGATTCCCCGGTTGATACAGGGCTACAAAAGGGACTGCTTCGAATGCAAGAGGCCTTGTTGCAAGCATTGGGTCCTATTGGAATGCAATTCTGGCGGGTCGAACGTGACGAGTACATGACAAGAATTTTCACAAGACACGTTCCAGTTGACCCGTGCTCAGCATTCATTCATCCTCTGCTCGCTATGTGGACATCGTGGGCCATTATAGCATTGCCTGTTGCAGTCTCTTGATGAGCAGTTATCATTATAGCTCAACTACTCGAATTTTGTAGCGCTGGTGGCGGGTATGAAACAGAAACCACCAAATTTGCAAGATAAAGACAAAGTACAAGGCACCCAAGCATGAACAGGCTAAAAGGTCATGGAAAATAGCATCAGCAAAGTTTGATGGAGAAATGTGAAGTCGACAGTACCTGATGTATGTAAGATGCGGAGTACGTGCAGGTAGAACCATCGATACCACCGGACACGGTACGAATAGTATTTGCGATGAGTAACTTGGCTGTCTTCACTTCATCCTCTCTCTTGCCCCGCAGTTTCCGGTTGGTACACTCCTAAATAGCAAATATCATGCCACCGGTGAACCGCAAGTTGCTTGAATGTATCCCGTAAGAAATCGTTCGATCGCAAAGACGTGGCAGTACTCGCTTCATTTTTCGCATGTCGCGATGACTGATGATGATTGTTTCGAGCGAATATCCGACAAAAAGATAGGTTGTCATACTGGGAACGATCCTGATGATGTGGCGCACGAGTTGACGAAATGAGATTTCATCAGATCAGAACTTATTTTATTTGTCGCTCGAGTGCAAAAACTAGCGACCATGAAAACGAAATTTCAATACGCACTATGCTTTATTAGTATATTGGCTGGAAGCCTAATCTGCACATCAGTATCTACTGATATCTCAACTCTTCGCGACTGTATTGAGAAAAACAAAGGAAGTCTGTTCTTCAAGGCTATCAGGCATCCTTTCAAAACAGCAAAATGTTTGCCAAAAAAGTTTAATCGCATTTTGGAATCCACATGGATACATGAAGCCAGAATACTTTTTACCCAAATTGTCTCAGATCCACACAATGCATCTTCGATCCTGTTCAGATCCATGATATCGATTTTGGCAAGTGGGAAGGGAATTAAGAAATTTTGTCATGACTGGAACCAGTTATTGATGCCATGCGTCGATAGCTATCTGATTGATTTTTTGGAGATTATTGAGAAGGACCCCGAACACTGTTCGCAGATTTCGGACTACTTAGACATGCTGAAGTGGATTGTCCCGCCTACTGCGTATGGGCGCAAAGTGGACATTGCCCGATTTTTGTTGGACGGAGTGTTCAACAATATCAACCGCCTCCTATGCACGTCACGTAGTGATAATTCAAAAGAAAAAGGGACAAGTGAGGTGAAGTGCGCAGCAGTAATTCTCGAAGAAATCACGACTCGTTATCAGGAAGATAGCTTTAGCATTGCAAAGACGCTTATCTTTCCACTTTTCACAATACAGAGCGACTCCGTGTGTAAAGCAATGGAGGGGGCTGATTATACGGACTCAGTGTCGTTGGAGATCTCAAAATTTCTTAATTTGGGCTGCTGCTCTTATGCAATACGTCCATTTATGACTCAGCTCGTCAAATCCTTCGAGTACATTTCGGGTTCTTCAGCAGTTGATACATTAAATGGAATGGTTGAATGGGGCAGTAATGGTAGCCAAACGTCTGGAATGAGAGCATTTGTTGGAGTGCTTAGTCATATCGAAAATTGCCCATTCAGCACGAAATGTAAGGATCCTAAACATCTAGCGCATTTACCAACCGAAGAATCGGCATCTGGCAAGATGTTGTACTTGGAAACCAACAATCTTTCAGGCACCACTTGTAAGCTTGTAAGTGAATGCAATGATGCTGAAACGATGTGCACACAAGTATGCGCTTCTGGTTCCTTACAGATCAACGACTGGTTGCGAAGAACTTTGGCTTATCAACGTGCTTTGACTTATAAAGCGCCATTGTGTGAAGCTCAGCTTCCTGGGACGCACAACAGTGCAATCACTTTGTCCGATGGATATGGTTTACGTGATAAAGCGATGAATGCGTACGCATTCAACACACCTCAAAAACCATGGTCTTACATAAAAACAAACAATCAGGCTCTAAGTTTGACCGACCAACTTGATAGCGGCGTCCGGTTTCTCGAAGTGGACACACACTTCTTCTTAAATGATTTTTACTCAGCGCATTGTGGCGGTGGAACGAACAACATCATGAACCAATTCACGTTTCTCAAAGACTTTGCGGACCAACTCAGCCATTATGGTCCGGTTTTTTGGGACCAAAATTTGGTGGGTTGCTATCCATCACTATCTGGTATTAGCGCTTCGAAACAGGTCAAAACCCGCACTCATATTGCAGAAATCCGAGACTGGATAGAAAAAAACAAAGACGAGTTTTTGATGCTCTACCTTGATAATGGGGTCGAGATCACAAATTTTCAGAAATGGAATGGTCTGCACGAAATACTATTAGAAAACGATTTCAACAAAGTGTTTGTGCCTCTCTCAAAACTGAAACAAATGGCAAGTAGCGGTTGGTCTAAGACGAGTATCAACGACTTGATGGCCGAGGGGTATCGGGTACTACTTCTGAGCAATACCGAAACAGAATTATTTTACGAAATCAACAACTTTTGCGGAAAATTACTCGACTTACCTGCTGATTGTCCTGATAAAAAAATCGGTAATGGAGAGGTATCCACACCTCAGGATCCTGTAGCATCGAGCACGAAATTCACTCGCATGTATCAAGAAGAATTGAGGTTGTTTTCGATCAATGGCAATCTCAAATTCTCTCATGGAAATCCACGGTTTCTTACAGCTGAAACAATACCTCAATCGTTCAAATGCAACGTCAATGTTATAGCACCCGATATGCTAGACATCAGTAAAATGGAAGCAATGATCTGGTCCTGGAATGTCGATGAACCTCGCAATGTTGGGCCAGACACGTCCGTCTATATGACAGAATCAGCGAGATGGATTACTGGAGAGAAGTCCCTTTCCGACTGGAAAGCCTGCTTTAATAAGGAAAATATGATCTGGAGAATCGTCAAGGATTTGGATGACTGTCCCATGCAATTTGTGTACGAAGCTCCACAAAATGGAAATCAGAATTTTCTTTTACAGCTCGGAATGAAATACTTCAAACCACAGCCGTTGCAGTTCGTCAAGATAAATGCAGACGTGAGCTTTTTTGCTCGGTTTACAAATGTAACCTCATCGCAGGCTTTTTAGTATTCAGCGCTTAAGAAAATAATTTCCATGACATTTCAGTTGCGTGATATCCATAGAACCCACATCGTCCATGCGAACCCACCCGTATGACTTACAACCCTCCCACATAAATTTGAAAGCCTCACCTAGCATACGCGGCATTAGAACACACCAAAGAGAGCATCTCGAAGCAAACTTGCGACAGATTTTATAATCTAATCGCTTCCAGTGCTTTTCCTTTATCTCGGATTTGTTGGACGAGCCGAATATGTCCAACTTTCGGCCTTCTCAATCGTCGAATTCGCTGGACATCAACAGAAGTCATGGCTCGTCATCCCCTGGTTTACATCGACTGAATACAGTCCCGCGGCCACGCCATTCATCACGTGCAGACCAGAGCGATTACCAGACGCAAAATCATACGCGAACTAGTTTGGTGGGACAAAGCGGTGGCAACAATATGCTTGCAGCATCAACCTCTCGATCGATTAATGTGGCTTCGTCTTTGCCGGGACGAAATGATGACTTCAATGCTCATAGTCCCAGCTACTCGCAACGACAAATACCGATGGGTCACTCTCCTCTGACAAATAAACCAAAGAAAAGATCACAGGGCAATGGACCTGCTGGTCAACCTCCAATAGCACATGCAAATGTAGAGAGTCGTCTTGGAGTGGTCGAGGAAGGGGATTATATCTGGGTATCCGACTCTAATGGCACTTTAGAAAATGCACATCATTCCATTGAGTCAGATGCAGGCGTAACACAGCGTAAAGAAGGCGTCATTCCGGCTGTCGTTGTTCGAGTAGGATACATGTACGATCCCGTTACTGAGCATGAGAAACCTGTGATCACTGTACATACAGAAGATGGAGATGAAAGGGAAATTAGAGGTCTTGATTTTGTCAGATTACCGCTTTGCCATCATCCCAAAACAGTGCCGTCTCGAAGCATCCAAGATTTGAGCTCCCTCCCATTGATGACAACAAACGTAAGGCTGATGATATTGTTATATTGATTCAAGCATTGATGCCTAATCGATTCAACTGTAGGGAGCCAGCGAAAAAAATGAAGTTTTCTCGCAAAAACAATTGGAAAGCATCTTACTTTATACATTGCGAGCACGTTATCGCATCGATCAGATATACACATGGGTGGATCGTGTTCTTATCAGTATAAACCCAGTCACATCTTTACCGATCTACACACCCATATCAATGAAAGATATTATGCAGCAACAGCAGCAGCTTGACTTGACAATGACTTCTGCAGGGTCCCTGGCAAGCAGCGCAGTGGGTTTTCCGGCAAAATCGTTCGGATCCAGCCATGCCTCATCTTCCTCGACCACATATCCAATGGGTGCCCCGAAAACAATGCTTCAAAACATCGTTCCGCCGCACGTGTTTGCAATGGCTCATAATGCCTTTCGATTCATGCAAGACACTGGCGAAGATCAGGCTATTATTCTTGTTGGCACCGTGGGTTCAGGAAAGTCTGAGGCGGCCAAACTCATTGTGCAATATCTGTGCGAGTATGGTGAAGAAACAGAGACTGCCGATTCTGTAGCCGAGGGCACGGAAATTCCTGATTTACCACTAAGTGCTTCTAGAAGAAGTTACGATACTCAACGAAACACATCACCTACTCCTCTACAACCTGATTCCCTCAGCGCTAATGTAGCTGCACATTCCATTGGTCAGCAAATCCTGCATGCATTTACAATTTTGGAAAGCTTTGGCAATGCTGCAACGCGGCAGAATCGGAACTCGTCTCGGTTTGCGAAGATGATATCGGTTGAATTCAACAAGCACCGTCACTTGATCGGTGGTGGCTTTACGATTCACTATTTCGAGAAATCACGTGTTATCGAACCTCGGTATGATGAACGCAACTTTCACGTATTTTATCAGGTATTGGCTGGTGTACAGCACGATCCAAGCTTACGAGAACAGCTTGAATTGAATAACAAATGCGCCAATGACTTCGTTATGCTGAAGAACATGGCCGACCTAGCGGGTTCATTTCCTTCATTCACTGCTGCACCGGGAGGGGATGCATCAATAGATGCTCGAGATTACCGTGATCTGATGTCAAGCTTTTCTGTCTTAAGGATCCGAAAGTCACAAAGACTTGAGATCACGCGTATAATCGCTGGTTTATTACATCTTGGAAACGTTGAGTTCGTACCCGATACAACAACTTCTTCGGAAGAGGGATCGACCACAGATCAGACATATGGCTCCAACAGAAATACTGGAAGGAGGGACTCCGTTTCGCACTCAGCTTCTTGCGTACTCAAAGACCCTGCACAAATCACTCTAGTGGCTCATTTACTCGATGTGGAACCCGTCGTCCTCGACAATTATTTTCGAACTCGACAGTTCTTCTCTCGTGATGAAAACAACAAAGCAATTTCTTCCCTCAAAGTTGTGACAGTGTCACAAGCAAATAAAGCCAGAGATACGTTTGTACGCTCCGTTTATGAATCGCTTTTCCATTTTATGGTTGAGACCCTCAATGGCTTTCTTGGGGGCGTATTTGATCGTTATGCAAATTCAAATTTGGTGATACAAAGTCAGGGTATACACATACTGGATACGATCGGTCACGAGGACATTACGAGTGAGATTGTTTATCCTTCTGGCTCGCCCTCAATACTTAGTGGTAGCTCAGGGGACATAAATCTAAGGGCATCAGGATCCGGACCTATTCATTCCAGCTTACATAATACCGCCTTACAATTCAATGGATTTGAACAACTCTGTGCAAATTATTGGTCCGAAAAAGTGCATCACTTCTATCTCATCAACACATTGAGTCCTCTGGAAGCTTTCGCAACGACGAAATCTCGGTCCAGCAGCATGAAAAGTGGGAGCTTTAGTGGTAGACTGAGTGACAATACGATTGCTCTAAATCACGACGAAAATAAGTGTCTCGATATTATGGAGCACCCGACGCTCGGATTATTCGTGCTGCTACGTGATCATTGCAAAACGCGCTTACCCGATGAAGAAGAATTTATTTCCAATTTACTAGCCGTAAATGACGAAACTCGGGTGCTTACAAGGCCAACAAACTCGGAGTATTTAGGGAGTCGTATCAGTAATCCTCGAGATTGGAACCTTCTCTTCACAATCGAACACTATCATGGTAAAATCTTGTACTCTGGAAAATCTTTTAGCTCGAAAAACATGCTCACAGTCTCCGCAACATGTGCAGCAATTATGCATTCGTCGAAAAATGGAGTGTTACACGCCGTAGGAGCAGCTCAGATTGCTGCGAATCAAGCAGCTGCAGGAGCTTCGTCAACAGAAGAAATCGGCAGAAGACCTGATGGAAGAAAACGGAATGCATCTGGAAAAACGGCATCAAGAAAACGACAGAGCACTAATATTACAAAAGGAACCGCTTTGGAAATGCAAACTCAGTCAGATGCATTGCTGCAAGCTTTAAATCACACTGGAAAGAATTTTTTGGTGTGCCTGAAACCGAACACGACGTTAGAGCAAGGCCATTTTCACTCGGGTTATGTAGCAGAGCAACTTCGCATGATGCGCATCGTTGACTTGATGCGTGCTAGTCGATCTGTGTTCAGCGTGCAATTATCCTTCAGTCATTTCATCCGTCGATACAAAAATATTTGCGGTCATCGCGGAACCTTCGAGTCCCTTTTGCGATCTCTTTCGGCAATCGGTGTATTAGAGGATGATTTTTATCGAATTTCAGCAGCTCCACAACGCCTCTCGGAGTCATCCAATGCCGTTGAAGCATCAATGAAGGCCAACAAAATATTCCTCACAAGCCATCAATGGAAGAAATTAGAACAAGCTCGAGACATTTATCTCAATGCCTGTGCAACAATGATACAACGTAGTCTACTTCATGGAGTTTTTCGTAAAAAAGCGCTACAAATTCGTCTAAGCATGCAATGTCTTCGCTCAGGGATGGAGAAACGTGACGCAATTGAGATTTTCACAAGTATCCAGAAGTGTCAGGAATTACTCGCCCCGAATTTAACCTTTCAATCCATGCGTAACAAACGTGATAACGAGCAAGTCGAACTCAATTAGCACTGCGCATGGCTCCCTCATCCCCAACTATAGAGATCAAGAACAACCACTTCAGTACATCCGAGTTCTGAATGACGCACGTGCGCTTGTTACTGTTTTAGAAGAAGAAGAATACGTGCAATCACTAGTCAATGACCTTATACGAACATCTGAACTGCACGAACGATCTTCTCCTGAAGCGATTGCGTCCAAAGGATTTAAGGTTCATCCTGTTCTGGTGGATTATGTCATTCGAATCGCGGAATCTTACTATCCCTCCATGAATACGGGGCATTTGCGAAAGCTAAGGTCTCACCGAACAGGTTTTCTTGATGAAAAACATGCTGAAGAAGAACGATCACACAAGCATAATAAGGCTCAGCAGGAAATCAGGAAGCAACTGTGGGATGGTATTCTCCGCAAAGACGTAGAGGCATTGATGGGAACACTGGCGCTGCTGAATGAATCTACAAAGGACATTAAAGAGCAGAAGCTGGCGACGATAGTTGTCATCCGCGCGTTAGAAGAAAAGGGTGCTGTGGAAGCTCTTATGAAGACATTGGAAGCTGTCAATAAGGCGATATCAGTCGTATCCGACCAATCTGCGGATGAGGCTATACAAACTCTGCTTTCACCGCTGAAGAATGTGCTTGAGAAAGGACTAGAATCTCGTTGTCCTCAGGTTGAAGAATTCGTTCGATCGGCGATCGACGCTACTAAGGCTGCAACGCCACTACCCAGCACGGACGCAATAGCTACTGGTGGCAACACCAGAAGTGCCCACCCGACAGTCTTGTCTACAGAGAAACTCTCACTTCTCAGAGCAGCACTGGAGCGTTCCATGGAAGAAGGGAACTGGATCGCTACGAAAAAAATCCTGGAGCGCATTGGATCACTGGGAGATCAAGCAATCGCACAACTCGGTCATGAACTTGTGCAAAACGCGCGAGATAATCTTGCTCATGGTCTAAGCGCACTAAGCTTCCATGCAGAACGGAACCAGTCGATCAAATTTCTTGCTATTGCAAGAACTTGTGGTGATATCACATTATTGAACTCTGCGATTTCCACAGCTATTGAAGGTGGAATCGCAACTTGGGATTTCAATCTGAAGAATGCCTTGAAGCAGAGGGATGACTTACAAAAAGCTGAAAAGGCCGAAGACAAGAGCGATACCATTCTTGGCGCAGGGCCTATCATGGTGGAACAACAGCACTTACCCAGTTCTCTAGAGATGTTGCTTCAAATATGGACCGCAGGTAACAACGACGATGTGGTGTATCTTCTCGACTTGGCTCCAGGCGATTCGATAGCTGAACTAATTGCAGCAAAAGTCAAACACCAAGATAAAATCAAAGCATTGAGTCGAGACCTCGAACTTGCATGGAATGGAATCGACAATAATGAAGCCGATCTTGCAATGATCGAAAAGTTAGTTCAGCGCTCGTTGACGTTTGGATGCGATGACGACACATACGTACGTATCATTGACTTTTATCATGAATCGCAGCTTTCGACAATGTCCGAGAAATTAGAGGAAAATGAAACGACGAAAGTGACTGCAAATTTGGAAAGTTGGATTCATGATTCCGACGATGCGTTTGCAGCGACAATTCTTTTCTTGGAGTCTCGTTTGGCTCGACGCGCAGAGATCCGAGAGGATGCGATTGAATTTCTGACTACAAAGTATGAGGAACTTACTTCAGCGAGGGGAGATAATGACCCCTGGCAAAACTTCCCAGCTACCGAAAGAGAAGAACTGATTCGTCGAATCGCTCGCTTACAACGAGCTTTGAGGAATGCCGTCACTGCCAGGTCAAGGCTTGAGACACAATTACTCGTTCCTATCGAGATTCTCAGCGTTGGCTCCTTGACATCAGCATTAGAAGCGGCGCGCAGCGCTGGTGTACAGACACGCCTTATCGACCTCGCAGCTGTCAAGCTAGATGCAGCCATGATGTATCGGCGAGGTGAACAACGTCATGCACATAGTCACGAGTCTTTGACCGCTACCTCTACGGCTGGGACTTGTGGTTCTCATGTCCATCAAGAAGATGAAAAAGTTCTCTCACAAAGCTATGGACCATCGACCGAAGGATCGGACACAATCTCGCGTGGTAATGATGAAGAGGATGAAACAGGGGACCCAAGCGAACCGATTGTCGCGAACTTGAACGAAGGGCAAGCTACTGATTACGGGAACGATTCTATAAGAAAGGAACGGGATGCATTCGCCTTTTTCCATTACCCAAGACTGCAAAGGCTCGGACTAACCAACCAAACAAGTGATGATGAAAATCCTCAATTAGTGAAGCTATACTGGAGTCTTGCCCCATTACGACGCAGCCTCCTGATTCTAAATGAGAATATAAGTCATTCCAGCTGGATACCACACGCATCGAACTTGGCAGTGGGCAGGAATGATTCGAGTGGCGCCCATTCCCTGGGCAGACTAAGTGAACTTGCTATTGGCATCAATCGATGCATTCTGGGATATATGCGAGATCGCGTAGTACTATACCGTGACATGCTGGCTCAATTCATACTACAACTTGGCGTGGAAGAATTAGGTGCACTTGTGGATGAAGTATACATTCAATTAATGAAGCAACTAACAAAGAATCCCAAACGCGATAGCAGCTTACGTGGATGGGCCCTTTTGGCTATGTGTACGACATCATTCCTTCCTTCCAATGCCCTACAAGAATACGTACTTCGTTTTCTCAACGCCCCAAGACCTAATTCAAACAGCTTTTGGCGTATACTGAATGGGGTTGCCTCGTATTGCTCCAAACGTCTAGAGGCGCTAATTAGTAATGGAGCAACCGGGTTCATTCCGAATATGGATGAGATACAAGCATATGATTCCCGGCTACCTTTCTTAGCATCTTCGATAGAGCTGCTCGATGGGACTGTGCTGGCAGAAGCCTTTCCTGTCACACCGGAGATGACGGTAGAGCATCTTATTGAAATTTGTGCTCATTTTCTCGGACTGGATGATCGACTAGCACAGTTTCTGGGGATAGTCACCATACCAGCGAATACAGGATCCACAGAACAGAATTCTTCGTCTAGTTCTTTCCAACGAATTGTAGCGTTACCAATTTTTTTGGAACCGGATGAGTTTTTGGGCGACATTTTTGAACGGGAAGCCCTTCGCGGTCGAGACTTCAAATTCGTACTGAAAATACGCATTCTTATTCCTCCTCGATATGCACTACATCAAACAGGCGCCTCATTTTTGTTCAAAGACGAGTTGTTCAATAGACTGACGTACATCCAGGCTATCGATGACATTCTATCTGGAGTTGTCCCATTAGAGGAAGAAGAATCGGTTGCACGGCTTGCTGCCTATGCGATCGCTATTGATCGAGGTGGGCCAGCCCGATGTGAGTGTTCAAGAGGTACTGATGAAGAGATTGTGTGCATGGCTTTCCACAGTAGTGACGATGTAGCACATGAAGTCTCGATATCGGAATATGTCCCTTATGTTTGGTGGAGAACAAAGTCCGAGTCTCAATGGTCCAACGTAATATTTGATGCTCTCCAAGATATTGTGAATCCTACAAATGGCGAGCTGGAGGTTGCAACCTTGCAAGACATGTTCGTCAATGAAATTCAGTTGAATCGGCTGTATGGGGCTGTCATTTTTCAATGTAAATTGGCCGTGGAATATTTTGACCCGGCTATTGTGCTTTCGAGTTCAGACAGAGGCTCAATCAATCGCACAAGCGCAATATCACGGTCACGAGTCAGGAAAGAATCAATGAATCGAGAGAGTTGCCGAAGCACAAAGATATTGGGAGAGGATGAAGAAGCGGGTGAAGATGGAGAAACCTCGCAAGACGATGACCAGGAGATCAAACGCGTGGCGCGCTCACAGTCGATCTCTCAGCAATACACGGCTCGGTCTAGCCAGCTACCTCTTTTGGGGTCTGGTAAAAAAAATCAGAAAGCTTCAGCTTCCTCCATTCGACTGCGCACGCGTCATTGGCTTGGGGCTGATCTACCGGGATACTTTGCACTCGCTTTGAACATTCATGGCATCCATTTTCTTGGTCGGGACGGTAGTATTCTTGCTACATGTTGCATCGGTGATGTGGTAGCAGCTTATGGCACGGCTCATCGATTTGTATTATCAATCATGCGGTCGGGAATTACTAAAGAACCAGAGCATCTTTATATTACGACAAGATATGTCGACGTTATTCGACGCTTCCTTTTTGATTTTCGAGAATTGGAAGGAGTTCTGACAGCCGCTACAGCCACGACGACCATAGACTAAGTAGCGGCAGCGGTATCATTTGCAAGACTTCTACGTCATTGACCGCGAAGATTCATCTTGGTCGCAGAAGCCTCTGCTTGGTCCAATGGAATGTAGTGCTTCAATTCTTGGTATGTTTCCTAGCACAATTGATGGCTTGTAACTTTCGTCTGATCCGTATCACTGTATTTGAAGATTATACATTGCTTGCTTGATTCGATCTTTTCGCCAGTCAACATACGTCGTGTCCTTGTGTCTCCAAGCCTCAATGGGTATGAATGGCATGCGTGTGATCGCAGCGTCGTAACACAAGCCAACAAAGAACCCCATAGCCAGCCGACTCAGAATCTGGCCTTCACTCTCCTGAGGAATGACAACTCGATGCTTGGTAGATTTCCAGTGATTATTCGTCCAATAGCTGAAGCAATCGCCCAAGTTTACGACTAGAGAGCCCGGAATGATTGGAACAGATTGCCAATCGTGTGGATGACGTACTTGCAGACAGCCATAGCGATCGTCATAATCCGGACGTAAGATTGTAAATAAATCGACGTCCGTGTGCTCTGCTAGACGCAGCTGACCTTTTTGAATCTGTTTCTTGATCGGAGGATAGTGATTGACACTCAGAATACTAGTGTGATTCTGCATGTGCTGGAGAAAGAAGCCTTCCGGAACTTTCAAGGCTACCTCGAAAATACGTAGCAGCAAATGTGGGAGTCTCTCCATTTCAGCATAATACGCCTCCATTGAGCTCTGTAGCTCAAACGTGTCGTTATCTGGCCACTTGTTAGGGTAATACATCAATTGATATTCCTTTGAGTCTGACATGGAGTCAGTTGTGATGGGGCCCATGCGATATTTCTCGACCAAATCATTCGGCCGAGAAGCGCCTGCCAAGATAGCGAAATTTTCTTTGCTTACTCCCGAATATCCTCTGGGAATCGGCGACCGGAACGCACATTTTGTCTTTTCCGCATTGGAAGTTTCAAGAAAGAATCGCATTGCATTTTCATGAAGGTTTGTGCCTTTCTCCTGAGAAACGCCATGATTGATCACAACTAGAAAGCCGCAATTGCTGAATGCATCATTCACAGCTATAGCCACATCTAACAGTGCATCCCCATCGAGCTTTTGATCACAGGAAATTAATTGATCGAGGTCTATCACCTGTGTCTCATGAGATGGCATGTGGCAATGCACTTGGTTGGTTGAAATTGCTACTAGAATGCACTAAATGGGTCGTCGACGATCGACACGGAAGAGCTTCCATGGTGATGACTCAATAGTTCCACTGTTGTTCAAACTAGCCAAATCAAATGAACATAAGCGTGTCGAACAGCTTCTGGACTTCATGACATCCGCCGAAGGGGACATAGGAATGTTCTGGCGACAAGCTCAGGATCTCAATGAGCAGACAGCGCTACATATCGCCGCTCGTTTCGGCAGATGCGAAACAATTCGTTTATTATTGAAAAGCGGAGTGGGTGACTTGGATCCAGTGCATATTGGGTGAGGAAGAAGTCAAAACAAACTGACTCCATTACATGAGGCAGCCGCAAGCGGTCACGTGGAAGCTTGCCGCATTTTGGTTAGTTTTGGGTTCCTTGTGGATTGTTATACAACGCGAGGACGAACACCATTGATGTACGCTGCAAAGGGGAACCATGTTGAGGTTGTGAAATATTTGGTTGGCGAAGGAGGAGCGAACGTCAACGAGAAAAACGAAAATGGGGCATCTTCGTTATATATTGCATCCCACGAAGGCCACATCGAGACGGTGAAATTGTTGTTGAGTCTTGGAGCTGATGTGAACTCTTGTAACCGAACATGTCATACCTCACTTCACGTTGCGGTCGCTGAACATCATGGTGAAGTCGCTACTTACTTGATCAACGCAGTTGCCAACAAGAATGCTGTTGACGCAACGGGTGTAAGCATTTGGCATGAAGCCGCTGGTGCTGGCTCCTTATCTATGATAGGTTTGTTGCTCAGAAATGATGTTGTGCTGGACTCCCATACTCAGTTTGACAAGATCAGCTCGCGACACCCATTCCATTATGCTGTTTTGGAAGGCCACCTCGATTTTGCTGAGGCTATGTTAGTTCGTGGATTGATCGACGTCAATCTTCAGGATTGTGACGAATGCACAGCTGTCTACTATGCCGCAACAACTGGTCGAGACGATATTCTAAGCATGCTACTCAAGCACAGGGGTGATCCATCTCTTGCATCAGTTCGTCGTACCGCATTGCATTGTGCTGTCGAGTGGAAGCAGATTAAATGTGTGAAGCTTTTAGTCAATTGTAACTGCGTGGATATGCATGCTAAAGACCTAAATGGCAGGAAATGTTTGCAAATTGCCAAAATGAAAGGTTATGATGAAATCAGCGTGCTGCTAGAAGGCGCACCACGACCTTTATTTGATTAGGTGTGATTATGCCGTGGCTTCATGACTCGGTAATATCCCAGACTACAAGTAGGGTGTATTCGAGCGGATGATTGTGTACTACGACGCTGGCGAACGCAAATTACCAACTAACACATACAATTTGAGACCTCAACATCATGACCTAATGGACACGGCATGCGAATATATGAGTTGAGTCACTCGTTTTGTTGGTACTCGCTGCACCGTTTTGCATTCGTGGTGCCAAGTAAATTACAAAAAGCATTTCTTCCCTCTTTTTCATTTCTCTCGCAATAGGATAGCCACATTCTTGCTGCAACAGCGAAATCTTCATTGCACGTGAAAGCCTGCAAGGCAAGCATACCTTCTCTAGCGACGGCATCCTGTCGAATATAAGATGAGGCCGATGAGAGTTCTTCTGGTGGAATGTTGTGGTATCGTCGATTGCATGAGCTGAGGAAATAGTCTCGTAATTTGTGAATAATCTGGATAGTCTCGCTGAAGTCGACCGAAGTTTGGGTTGCTTCCGATCCATTTTGCTTCTCCATATCGGAAGCAGATGCTCGTAAGAGCTGGATAATATCTATTCGCACATGAAGCCCAATCCACCTTGTCAAATGCTTGTTGATGATAACATCAGCTTCATCTTTTTGCCGTGACCGCTGGATCGTGGAAACATTCCGCTTATGTTTTCTATGCATCAATAACACGTCACCCAGACTCGCAATCACAAACTGATGATCATACAAACAGCGAAGCCATAAATCGTAATCTTCGCAGCACGCCCAAGACTCATCATAGAGTACTTTATCGTCAGTAGTGCTGATTATGTGATCTACGACGCTGCGCCTCATCACGGCGGTTGGATGAGCGAAGTGACATCCGAAAAGCATGTGCCATTGCGTTATGATTGGGGATAAGGAATAAGTGATGATTCGACCCGGATTGATATCGGCCGCGTAAAGTGATTGACCATCATGTAAAGGCGTGTGAATGTGGGTGAATGTCATGATGGAAGTACCCAAGATGTCGATATTTGGATTCTTTTCCAGGAAGGCTACTTGCTTTGCAATTCGTTCTGGCATGGAAATATCATCGGCATCCATTCGAGCGAAGTAAGCCCCTTTGGCATTCGCAAATCCAGCATTCAAAGCTACCGCAACACCCAGCTTTTTTGAATTTTTGACCAGGTGTACGCGATCATCCTCTTTCATCAGACTCTCAATAATATTACGTGTGGAATCGGTGCTGGCATCGTCAATGACGATAATTTCCAGATTTTCGTAAGTTTGATTCATGATACTACGCATCGCATTTTCCACATAATGCTCAGCATTGTGTGCCGGGATAATGACGGATACCAAATCTTGAGCTTTCGTTGGATATGGACCTGATCCTCCTGTGATAAGGCACACCTGGCCAATGTGCACGCTTGGAAAACGATCATTTCTGTAAAATTGCTCGTCGAGTACGCATCCTTTTTCATAATATCTTCCCAAATCATCCGCTGTGGAAGGATTACACATCGTATCTTCTTTTGTAATCAGCTCCATTTTGCAAAGGGGATTCTTGAATACGTCTTGAACTTGATTCACTGCTAACAAGTGCATCACTGCTTGACTTGGGCAAGCACATTGTACACTTTCAATTCTGCCGGACTGTTTGAGGAATTGATTACCATATAGCTCAAGTACGTTGGGGTGATTTACTCCAGCTCTACCATGTTTTGCCAAAATTCCTTGCACTATAAACTCGACAGCTAAGCTACTGTAGATGCTACCACTCAGATCCCACGGATAATTCCAGTCCACTCGTCCCTGGGCGGGATCAAAAGTAAGAAAGAAGTCCTTCCCATTCGCAATGCTACCACATTTTTCCTGGGCAACAAAACGCTGAAAGGGAGGCAACGGAAGCATGTGTTCGTTCGTCATATGAGATCTCCATACATTGGGTGTCAATTTTAGATGAAATGCAAAATTCCATTTATGACTTTGTCCAACACTTTGGCAAAAAAAATGCGGGAGGAACTGATCGACATCAACACGATCGAAAATGAACGCATCGTCAACGTTGAACCACACAAAGGAGTCCGAAACTATGTCGCTTGTCTTTTGCCGATCGAATACTTCCAAAAGACATGATGCAAATGATCTTTCCTCGATTTCTCCTTCGTACATGAAATTCACCGTCGCGTATTTCATCGCAAGCCCTTCATAGTCTTTTTTCACTTCCGGTGTGGAACACTTGCAAATTACAGACATAAGAATTTGTACTTCATCTCCCTTCACAGCATCATGACGGTGCTGTGATGGATGCCATTCGTCTATGGGCTTCTCTTGGTAAAATACGTGCTTGTTAAATGTTCTAAGATACTCCGACAACTGAAAAATTCGATCCTTAGAGAAGCAGATTACATCAAGTCTCATTATGATTCAGTACGCCAAACTATTGGCTGATAAACGAGCTTAAAATGATTCAGAAACCCATAGCGCATCCATCTGCTCGGCCATCGGATCCTGCAATCAAGAGACCGTTTGATGGGTCTCTCACAATTATCTGTGCACGACCGAAGACACTTTGCTTCTTGCTGTTGCAAATAGGACCAACGTTGTGTCCTAATGATCGCATTTCCTGAACGACGCTTTCATCAATGCCATGCTCTAGTGATACTTGCAAATTTGCATCATCAACATGACGCAATTGTTCAAATCCGTGGATGCACAATCTTGGGGCATCAATTGCTTCCTGTGGATCCATTCCGAACCAACGTAGATTGCACATAAGCTGCACATGGCCTTGTGGTTGCATGAAGCCTCCCATACATGACCATGACCCATGTAACGCATTAGAAGGTTTATGCACAGAAATCGCTGGGATAATTGTGTGGTACGGACGTTTATTGGGGCCTAGGATATTAGGATGTGGGTGCTTTCCAGGAAGTAAAACAAAGTTACTGCCGCGATTTTGAAGTACGAAGCCACACTTTTCAGGAATGATCTTTGACCCAAATGTCTCGTAAACGCTATTCACCATGGATACTGCGTTTCCCCACAGATCAACTACCTGAAAGCTTACGGTGTCACAGAAAAGTTCTGGACTACCTCGTTTCGGATCGATAATGGCACGATTAATGTCAATCCTGGATGCGCGCTCAGTTGCGTACTCTGCACTCAGCAAATGTTTCAAGGGTATGGAAGAAGCGGTAGCATCTGATTCTGCGTAGTTATCAGGATCACAAGCATACCATTGTGCATCAGTAAACGCCAAGCGGAGTGCTTCAGTAAGTACATGAAGATATTCTGCACTGTTGTGATCCACTTCCCAGTGATATTTGTGCCGGAATTGCTGCATTATGTTAAGCGCTAGTAAGGCAGTGATCCCTTGACCGCTTGGTGGGATTTCGTAGATGTCCAAGTCTTCAAACGTTGTCTTGATCGGATCCACAAAATCCGACCTGTGAGAGACTAGATCTTCCATTGTCAGAGCACCACCAGCTTCCCTGACAGAATTAGTAATAGCTTCAGCCACCCAACCTTTGTAAAAGCCCTCTTTTCCTTTGGTTGAAATCTCCTTCAGCACTTGTGCTAGGTGCCTGTTGTAGCATATAGATCCGGGAGCAGGTGCTTTTCTATCATCGCAGAGAAGATCCGATCCATTTACTCGGGTAGCCAAAGTCGACTCACAGGCCATCCACAATTTCGAGGTGACTGGCCCAACTGGAAATCCTTCGCTAGCAAGTGTGATCGATGGAGAAAGAAGCTCTTCTAGGGGCAGAGTTCCCCAGCGTTCTACGGCATCGATCCAGCCCGCAATAGTTCCTGGAAGTGTGACACTATGACCATGCTCAATTGGTATGCGAAATGGAATTTGACCGTCTTTTCGTTTCAGATCTGCTTGAACGCTCTTCAAAGTGATATTCGAGGCACTCCTACCGCTTCCGTTCAGTCCAGACACTTTTCTTCTGATTGCATCATAATACAGTAGGAAGCAGTCTCCACCAATCCCTGTAGAACACGGTTCGAGCACCCCTAGAGCCGATGCGATAGCAATGGCGGCATCTACAGCGTTCCCTCCTCGCTTGAGGATCGATAGTCCTATCTCACTGGAAAGTGGCTGTGACGTGGCCACCATGCCGTGTCGAGCATAAACAGGTGAACGGGTGAACAGCATCGTGACGTGAAATCACTTGCTTCGAGTTCACGTTCACACAATATTACACCACGCACATATCAGCGTGCTGTGCTGACTGAATCAAAGTATATGGAAACAGTCGCTCATCTCTACGGTCACCTTGCGGTGTCTAACCTTAGGACACCTTACTTGTCGGAAGTATGCTCAATTCAGAAAAAAGCGCGCTTACTGAATCTCAGGAATCGGTTGCTCAAATATCCAGGCGGGTGCTCGAAGCAATTCAAACCACATTTCTGAAGAACTTTGAAACCCGCGACAGAAGAAAGATGACAGGAACGAAAGACACATTCCCTCTAACCTTACAAGAAATGTCATTAGTGCTAGATAGTCTCATTCGGAAAGAGTTAGAAACGAGTCGACGAGGTCGGGCGTCAGAAGCTCCAACTCCAACAGATATACCCCTTAGGAGCATGGTCAATGTGGAGCAAAAAAGATACAAGGATAGTCCCATTGATTCCGCCAATAAAAAGATGAGTACGAAAAAGACAACCGTTCATGAATGCAAGGGTCCATTTTCGGATCTCCTTCGACTCAGAGAACAAAAGGAAACTCTACTTTGCCACAGGCAGCGGGACATCAATGATCAACTTTTCGCGATTCGGAATAGAAAAAATGCAAGTGTGAACACGGATTTATACGAAATTGATCCTTGCACCTATGAAAATCTGTCGCATGTGTCCTCCAAACAACAAGCATACAAGAACAGATGCATCGCGGTAGATAAAGTAGATCAAGGAACCAATACGGAGCAGCCGATCAGACCAGAACAAGCAATAATACCAGATCGGGAGTCACCGTTTGCGTCACGTGATTCACCACAATCAATCACGAAATCAAAAACCAATGGACAGCTCGCAAATCCAAGGGAAAAGTTGAGATCGGTGAATTCTCCATACCCGGATTCAAGCCCGAGTCAATCGCCAGCGAATTTCTCTCCCGGCTCAATGCAATCGAGATCAATCAAACTCCAAAATAGCTACTCAATCAACCGTGATGGTAAAGGTGAGGAACCTTCCGGTATCCGTTCCTTCTTTGGAGACGAACCGATATCAGAAACTTCAAACTTTCCTCGTGACTGCACGTTTGCTCGCCGAACTTCAAAATCTCACAAAACGTCCGAACGTTTTCCATTCTCGTCTCCAAACCACGCGACTACCAGGGGTGCTAGTAAAACAATCAGCTCAGGTGTGAATCCTCGTCTGAGCCAAAATGATTCTTCCGGTTTTATGCCTACCAACAATTGGGAGCTAGATTTATCAAATTTTAATGTCTGAACTATGCGTGCACCCAGCTCGTAATCAAATGGCACTCTGCAGCACCTGCGGTTCACCTACACCTCCTTGAGTCAATCGATGGGCAGCTGACACGAACGAGATCTTTGTAGGTAGAATACAATGTGTAACCGAGAATATTTCGCAATGTTAATCCTTAGTTCCCGCTCACATAGCTTATACCCTTCCTATACCTGATGGAAGCATACATAGATACCCAATAACTGCTTTTTTTGAACGAAGAATCTGATGATCAGATAAGAAAATATAACAGAGTACAAAATAAGAACAATCTAGGCTGTCCATAGAGGCAGAAAAGCGCATTGATAAGCTTGGGCCTGCCACACTTCACTGTAATCATGACTTCTGATAAATCAGGTGCGTTTCCTCAATCCGTTTAGACGGAGTGATGCACTGATATCAAGCACTGTCGTGAAGTGGCACAACAGGACCCCAGGCGTGGTATATGGGCAATGTTGAAGGATGGATATGAGGTACTTGTACAGAATGTCATCCGCCCGATACGTGCAGAATACGTAATTCAGGATCTTGGTCCGAAAAGAGTCTTGATTGATGGGATACTTACGAATCGCATGGATCTACAGCTCAAGAACAAGGGAGGCTTCAATTTAGAGTGCAGCTGGTGGAAACCAGACTTCGATGGTAGAAGGTACGGCTCTAGCGAAATCACTAGATCAGATCAGAGCAAAAGTAGCAACAAACGACCACCTTGCATCGTCGTACTCCATGGCAATTGTTCCTGCAGGGTTGGGAGTTTGGATATAGTGCGTATTGCTGTTCCAGCTGGCTTCTCCGTTTTCTCATTAGATTTTGCTGGATCGGGACATTCTGAGGTAAGGAATTTGTAGTACGAACAATTGATGGGAAGGTCTCAAAGGATAGTAGGGAAAATATGTATCTCTCGGGTATCATGAGAAGCTAGATATTGCTGCCGCTGTGCAATATATCAATAGTACAAATGAAGTCGGTAGTATTGTATTGTGGGGACGCAGTATGGGTGCTGTTGCATCTCTATTATATGTTGAAGGAGATATCAAGATCCATGCAATGATACTCGACTCGCCCTTCTCGTCGCTTCAGCAACTCGCCACAGAATTAGTTAGTGATGGGAAACTTGCCGTGCCAAAGCTTGCCGTCAAAGCGGTGATGCAATTAATGAGAAGAGACATTAAACGACGAGCAAAGTTCGACATGTGTAAACTGAGACCAATCGACCGAGTGCAAAAGTAAGTGCTACGAGAATATCACATACTGAATTGATTTATTCGTTACATTGGAAGGTGCAAGATTCCAGCATTTTACATGGTAGGATTGAGTGATAATCTGGTGCGCCCTGAACATGTTAAGGATTTGTACAAACATCACAAAGGACCAAAGCAATTATATACATTTAAAGGCGGTCATAACAGTCCACGACCACAAGAAGGGTACTTCCAGGCTATACAGTTTATCCGAGTCATGATCGGTCTACTACCATTAAAGCGTGACAGAATCATCAATCCACAATCTAGTCACAGCACCAAATCATCAGGATCAACACAACGCCATGATCAAAACCCGTTGGGACCCGGAATATCGATAGAATCAATCACGACAATGAGCGTAGTGGAACTACGAACAATCATCAGGCGTGCAGGTTACAACGATGGCACATGCAAAGAAAAGCAAGATCTGATCGACCTGGTGCTTTTCATCTATTCTCGATATTTAAAAGATCAGAAGAGAAAAAAAGCATCTATGAAGCAAGAGTGATCACACATTACCCATTCGACAAATAGAAAGACACATCAACGTCTATAATGGGATCGAGCATTCTAGCTTGATACAAATACTGAATTGGAATAGAGCGATCGTGTCATTATTTTATCCAGGTTATACAGACTTGACTCTACTCTCGTGAAATAAATGATAGATAATCATGCGTTTCAATTACATAAATGCGGTCTCTATCAAAATCGTACTTTTGCTACACAAGCATATAGCTAACTTATATTTTACCAAACCGGTGGCTTCTGCCAGAGGATTGATTGATAAACAAATGCAGCTCTTTGTAAAATTTGTCGATTGTAACAACGACTCGCTTGAGTTGAAGAAAAGCGGCAGTGCAGACATAATATTACAAATCGCGGATTCTGAGCATCGGATAGCAACTTATGAATTGAAGGAAAAGTTGCTGAAAGAAATCTACAAGTCAGATTTACTTGCCTCAAATAATGAGAAACAGGATGGAGATGATAAGTCTAGCTGGCTGCTTATATTACGTGGTCGGGTTTTGGCAGATTGTGACATCCTAGATTTATACACTTTGACCTGCAACGACTTTCTCGTATTTACTGAAGACAACCACGCACAATCCGGTCTGAGACCACCTATGTCGCAAATCGCTCCGTCGTCGACGGAAAGCGATCTCTTGAAAGTGTTACTGGAAATGGGATTTTTGGAGAAAAATGTGCGAGCAATTCTAGCCCGTTGCAGCGATGTGAACGATGCAATCGCCTTGTTGACAGCAGAGAACGATGGCAATGGTACGAATGACGCAATAAACGCCCACATTCCTGACATCAACCATTTGATCAATGGATATCCCGAGCTTGAGCCAATGAAACATTTGCTTTGTGACATACGATATCATCATCAGCTAGTAGAGTGGTGTCTCCAAACACGAAAAATGCAAATTTCTGAGGCATTCACTACCATGCATCACCTATTTGACGATGAGCTTCTGACTCAATTGATGCGAATCCCCATGACTACACTTGCGTTTTTACAGCTTCCAATGAATGCGATACACTCAATAAGCATGCAAATCGATAATAGAATGAATAAAGACAGCGTAGAGGTCGTAAATGATCGCAGTAGTAGTGCTCGTCAGCGGGAATCAGTGAAAGATTCGAGCAGTATGGAAGCGTTGCAAAGGGTAATAAATTTCTTAGCATCTACAACTCAAAATCTATTATATCTCATTGTAGATGATTGCGATGGGGTTTGATCCAGATCTGGTACTGGGAATTTACGAGTCTTGCAATCAAAACGAAGACTCCACACTCGAATCTCTGCTGTCTTTGTGACCAGCAATTTGCGTAGCGGAAAAGATCAACAGGCCCCGCCCGTCATGCATATCGCCTTCTGGCATATTGAAAATACTCCAGGACATACCAGATAGCAAGGCCCGCAAATCATAGTATATGTGTTATATTGCAGACTAAAATTCGTTGATCGTGCAAAAGAATAAATAGAAAACTTGTTTAAGATGACTGAAATAAGACAGTAGATGGAGCATGACCAAGCCTGGTTGAGTATGGCAGCATAAGGATCGGTCATCTTGCCATCATAATCGTTGTTTTCAATCTCAGATCGACAATACTTTCGTGGGATTCTGCACAGCACGTGACATCCCAATCGAACCATTAGCATTGTGAATTTCGATCTTTCAAGCGGCCAAAAATGAATCCAAGCTTTGACGATGTGTGAAGCGAGCCAATGTGGTCGTGTGCACCTGCGGTCAGCTACCATCACTGTGGAAAGTGTCGGAGCTCATCGTGGATAGAAGCTGTGGACCAAAGAAGTAGGCGAAACATGAGGACCTTCAGCAATTTACTGCAAAGGCCTCTAGTGTGATTCTTTTCCTGACTCGTCAAGAATCGTAGTGGTGGCTGCACGCGAAACTTGTGACCATGCTGCACATTCGTCCCTCGAATCAAAGGTTATGATTCTTAATGAGTAAACTGAAAATAGTGCTGGTGTTTTCACGTTCTGTGCTAGGCAAGAGTAGCATTTCTCTCGGCGGTAATTGGTCTGAGTTCTCTCCAGCAATTTCAACTCCCTCATGTTCAGAGTGTAACCTTAATCGAACGGATGCATTGAATCGTCGTTACGTTTAGTGTATGTCTGTCGATTGCCACAGTAACTTGTCCTGATTTATTCTAAAAAATTGGCGTCATTTATTGGTCACTCGACATGGCCATTCAAGGGTGTCGTTGGTAATCTGGTCAAGGAGAAGACGAAAGTGATGCACGGGCAAAAATGCGACCAAATAACTTTGATGAATATCAATTACATGTGACTTTCTCTCCACGATCGATACAGCCGCGTGTGACGTAGCTGCATATTGTGTGCAGGAAACGAGTCGCGTACTGTGAAAACCAATGGAATGATTGCAAAGACTTAATGGCATCATTGACAAGGAGCCCTATATTGCTTGACAAGTGGGCTTTCAATCATTCCATTGGTTTTCACAATACGCGAATCGTTTCCTGAAGACATCTATATTGACTGATTTCGCTCAGCTAGGCACCACCTGGTGCATCCGTGAGGTGATGCGCACGTCATGAGCATGCGTCAAGGATGCAACAAGTGCCATTTACAGGAGCCCAATCACACAAGCAGCTGATTGGTGCAAATAAAACCAGTCTCTGTCTAGCTTCTGGCAGATTGCAATTATCCACCATAGATTTCTTGTACTCTCCCTGCAACTGTCTTGATCGCAGCACGTCTTATTGAAGCCTTATGTTGAGTAGTATTGTGACTTTTGAATCCCTACATGAACAGCTATTCCTCTATGTGTTTTTACGTATCTGACCGCTTCACCTCTTTTTATCACTAATTGCTGAGACTCAATGGATATTTCCAGTAAGGCTACTAGACGAAGTCAGACACGACGCTCGAAGTCGCCAGAAAATACATATAAACATGAAACGGATGATCTAAACTATGCGTCAGGACCTCAAGAAATAGGATCTGCATGGAGTGGAATCAACGAAAAGAAAATTTCGATCCCATTTGCATTACAACGACCGCAACACTCAGCTCCAGTGCAACGTCAGCAAGACAATGAGCGTCGCCTGGACCTGATGGATCTTTCAACCGATAATAAGAAGCACCATCGAAAAATTAGCGAATTTCTGGAGAGCAAGGACTTAGATCTCAACACACGTATAGCCAATCACTCAACTCACAAGGTGATCGATGATCCGAAATATAATGCTAATCAAGAGTGGGGAAATGCTGCTCTCCTACCATCTGCGCTTAATCTCACATATCCGCACAACGAAGTAACCTATTCGCATAGTAAGCTTGAACTAGATGACGATACAGCTTGCATGGGAGTCGCGGATGCAGAGCTTTTTCAAGCAGCTATAATCGAACATGCCACACTTCTTGGTATTGATCCCGAAGTGGAATGTGATTTTCTATGGATCGCAAAAGAGTCTTTGATAGCGCCCCTTCCTGAAGGCTGGCATGCAGTGACATCTACTGACAGCGGAGAACCTTATTACTATTGTGAGTTCACCGGCGAAAGTCGTTGGGATCATCCTTGCGATGAGCAATTTCGTCAACTATTTCTTGATTTGAAGAACAGAAATCTGATTCAAACAGGGGGTTCGCAAGAAAGGATACATGAGAAGCATTATAATTCCGAAGATAATCATTATTATGATACACATCGACAGAGGGATGCTGCCTGCAGTGTCCTGCATCAGGATGACCCTATGCGTATGATGGGCAGCTTTTCATCAGTTTCACCAGTGAAAAAGAGTAAGAAGCCACTTGGATGGATGACTGATCAAGATTCGAAAGACGGGCAGTACACTGTTGAAGAACTAGAAGAGCAAAATGCGGCACTGAGGAACACTCTGGTAAGATCTGATGTAGCATCAAACTCATCCATAATGTATTTTACATGCATTAGGTTGCGTTAAATCTTCGACTTGAGGGCCAAGAAAATGAACGTGCAAAAGCATCACAAGAGATTCTGAAGCAGAAAGATCAAATTTCAGAACTCGAATCTAGAACGAAGGGGTTCTTGTTAGAGATAAAGCAGCTACAGAGCGAAGGTGAGTCGATGCGTCATGAGAAAGTACCGACAGAACGGCCCGAGCTAACGAAGGCAATGAAGTCTTCAAATGATCCAAAAGCTACAACTGACTCTAATGCGCACGCAGCCCGAGCTGAAATCGATCGGCTGAAAAATTTGTTGGAAAGGCAGACGATTGCACTAGAGGATGCGAAGAAAAAGTTGAGAGAATTCGAAGATGACCGCAAAACTCTGGCTGAAGCACAAACCAAGGCCACATTAAAATCATTAAATGAACAAAATTTACAAGTACAATCAGCACAAGAGCATTCTAGTGAGCTGGTCGAAGAAATAAGAGTACTGCGATCACAAATCGAGCATTTGGAGGCAGAAAAGCGAGATTTGGAGGCGAAAAAGGCGAAAGATGAACGGGCATTTGAAACGTTGCGCCTGACCCTCGAAGAAAAAGAAAAGCTCACAAAAAGTGAACACAAAGCCATTCAATCTGAAGTGGTCGAATTGCGTTCCGTCGTCCAAACCCAGAATGCAGAACTTGCCGCTGCGAATAACCAGATCACAGTTCTGTTACAAGAACAGCAAAAACAAGAGCTATTAATTCGACAGGCTTACGATGCTGGATTTGAAGAAGCAAATCGGAGAAGTGCAAGTCTAATCGAAGAAATCAGGATAGAAAAGCAACGAGCGGCGGATCTTTACACGCAAGAGCTTCGAAATCGCAGAAAATTGCACAATCGACTGATGGAATTACAAGGAAATATTCGTGTCTTTTGTCGCGTGCGTCCCATCTCAGCGATCGAAATCAGGTCCGAAGAAGTAGCTCTCGCTGTGGCCTATCGTGATCAGGATCCACAGACTCTTGAGCTGCATATTGGCTCGGGTACGAGCTATGATGGTCCCGCTGACGCGAATACTCCTGTATCGCCTGGGTATGTCCAGAAGCATGTATTTGAGTTTGATCATGTTTTTAAGCCCGACTCCACCCAAATGGATGTGTTTGAGCAGACACGAGATCTGGTTGTAAGTGCGTTGGACGGGTTCAATGTTTGCATATTTGCATACGGTCAAACAGGATCCGGCAAAACATACACGATGGAAGGCTGTCAAGGCAACCGAGGCGTTAATTATCGAGCTTTACAAGAACTCTTCCGTATTCGTGATGAACGACTAGCAACTGGGAATTTCGAGTATAGCATCAAAAAAGAAATTGTCGTCAGTGATACCGGAAGATTGGTCACTTGACATGGCTAGCCAATGGCCTCGTTAGATATTTGATCAAGGAGAAGATAGTCATGCACGTGGCGGAAGTCGTAATTAAACAACAAGTAACAAGGCCAAATGTCTTATATTGATAACAATTAAATATGACTTCCTCTCCATAGCCGCGTGTGACGTAGCTTTCTCTTGTATGAACCAAACTTGAGATGAAGTTCAAACAATACTTCCCTCTTCATGAGTGATGCGATTAAGTCTTTGCGCTCATTCCGATGATATTCATAGTGCGCGACACGCTGCATTCATGTTGATGGGGTGAGACCATCATAATTCTCCACGTCATTTTCATCGACTGGAGCTGCTTGAATTGTATCATTCAACTTGTGCGATTGCGCTCCAGCAAAAAGAGACTGGTGCGGCCACGATGAGGTAATAAGAACACCATAATTCTGCACGTCATTTCGATAGATTGAGGCTGCTTCAGTTACTCCTTCCAGCTTGTGCGATTGCGCTACCATAGCTTTCTTGAACCCTTCCTGCAATTGCCTTGATCGTGCCATGTCCACTTCCATCTCTGCATGTCTTTCCACGGCAGTCATTGTCTTCTGTTGATCCTTTAGGCGGGCCTTCAAAGCGTATTCGAGCTGTAGTTCGTATTCCATACTCTTTTTCAGACTGGTCTGTAGCCGCTCTTTTAGATATTCGACTTGGGAACTAAGACCACGTACGCACTCCGGAGCATCACGAAGCTGCGTCGCTTTGTCGTCTAACGAACGCGATAATGCTTCATTTTGTTGGCTTAAACGGCTAACCTCGCTCACACCCTGTTGGAGGAGCTCTGTGTCGATGCCAATGCGAATTGTAGCCGAAACTGTTGCGTTTCTGGATGTCGATGTATAAGTCGTTGGCCGGACTTGGTCGACGTGGACACGTGGTTGAATGGACTCTGGCGACACCGTTTGACTCGCCCTTATGACGGAAGCGCTGCCAGCGCGATTTGTAGCAGAGACTGTTGCGCTTCTGGATGTTATAATATGAGTCATCGGCAGGGACCGGTTGACTTGCAGAGGCGGTTGAATGGGCTCTGGTGACACCGTTCGGGTCTCCCGAGTGGCGGAAGTGCTGCCAAAGCGATTTGTAGTCGAACCCATTGCATTTCTGGGCATCATAGTATGAGTCGTTGGCCGGGACCGGTTGACTTGCAGACGCGGTTGAATGGGCTCTGGTGACACTGTTCGGGTCGCCCGAGTGGCGGAAGTGCTGTCAACGCGATTCGTAGCCGTTCCCATTGCGTTTCTGGGTGTTATAGTATGTGTCGTTGGCCGGGCCCGGTTGACTTGCAGACGCGGTTGAATGGTCTCCTTGACCGCTGTTCGGCCGGATCGGGCGATAAAAGCTCTGTCAACGCGATTTGTCGCCGGAAGCGTTGCATTTGTGTTCGCCTCGGTGAGAGTCAGTAGCGTGGACCGTGGACCTCGTTGTTGCAGTTTTGGCTCCACACTGGGAGCCTCTCGAAGGACAAAACCACCGCCGACGCGCTTCAATGTCGACAGTGTTCCGTTTTTTTTTTCACGCTTCGTTGCGTGCTTGTTGATTGCATTTTCTCCACTCAATCAAAAATGGCTGGATTCGTTAGTAGGGTGATCAATGCGAGAAAGGATACGGAGATGAGTTGACCCTACCTCCGCAAGTCTGGCGTGTTTCCGCATGCTGATTGGAGACATTTTGCGCGATAAAATTAGCTCCAATTCCGAGCGTTCGAAAGTAATGCATGGATAGCTGTAGCGAATCAATGAGTATCTCTCATCTTGTGTGTCCTTTGCAATAAGTGTTTGAATGCAAAAGACACACAAGATGAGACATACTTATCAACGCGGCGAGCGCTGGGGACAATTCCGCATGTACAGTGGTCTAAAAATAGCGCAGCGTGTAAAGTCGCCGTTGCAGAATTGGTTGAGCACCAAATAACTTGTGTGAATGCGATCCGGCAAGTACCATCTGCTGCATTCATGAGTAATGGATGAGCGCATCTTGATACTGTATGTCATTTGGACAGACTGAGAGTGCTTTATTCAAGCCATCCCCCTCAGCTACTTGCGCTCCTGTAGATGTTGTAACTTTTCTATGGTGCATCAGTGACGACGGAATGTGTTCAAACGTTAAAGTCTCGTTGTTTTACGATCTTGCACTTATTGCGCACTCATATAAGCGCCCCTTCCACATATCTTCATAGCTGGAGGTATCCGAATAGCGTTCTTCATAAGAAACTTGTAGTCGCACACTACTTCTCTCGAACTGGCTACTTTCTCTTTAATTGTTCAATTTTCTGCATTTTAACGTGCAGCTAGAGCTTCTCCTGTTTACGATGCTCTCCGTGCAGCTCCTCCATTGTGTCCGTTCCTTGCCACTCGAATAAGTTTGTGTTCGCTTGAGTCGAGCAAGTGGCCGTGTGGTCGCGAAACATTTGTCTGGCTTCTGGCAGATTGCAATTATCCACCATAGATTTCTTGTACTCTCCCTGCAACTGTCTT
>CACSLJ010000224.1:0-43035 GCA_902706625.1 Albugo laibachii | reverse complement strand
GAGCGCTCGCTTAGCATGCGAGAGGTACTGGGATCGATACCCAGCTTCTCCAGCTTATCTTTATATGTACTTGTACCTTTTCACAACTTTCGTACTTATCCCGTTTGTGTACTCAAATACCAGTAGCGCAATCACATTTTGCCTTGCACAGTCATTAGGTTTGTGAGAATCAAATTATTTCGCTCCGTGAGCGGGTTCAGAGGTCGGTTTCAAAACAAGGAACAAATAATAATAAAAATACAGGATACAGAACACATTCTATTTTCTTCCGTTTTCATTCCTTCCGAAGAATAATATTGCAAAAAAGAAATTGAAATATTTCAAACGTGTAACGGGTAGCGATACTCATTACATGTATCTTCAAGTAATTTCTTCACTGGGTACGATATCCTAGAACATCGTGCCGTTGTAGAATGACTGTACGCATGTGGCCTACTTTTAGGTGTAATCACCACCTGATTAATCGCAAAACAGGAAGAACGCAATCGATCCAGCTCCGCGAGCATCTGTGAAGCCTGCTCTGGATGCACTTCAGCAAGTCGACGATAGCGAAGGCATCCAAGACGAGTCGGAATCTGGTATTGCGATACTATTCCATACGATAGCTTCTTTGTAATTCGCATTCGGTCACAGCATAATTGCTCTGCTAAAAATGACCGTAATGTAGTACCAGCATTGATGTCCAGCACTCCTGATCGAAAAGCAGTTATTAGAGCGTGTGCGTACGCTTCCTCTTCGTTTGTCCAACTTCCAATACGAACTGGAGTTTTACTCAATAACTCACTGATTTTACCGCTTGTAGTGTGGCTTTCCTCTTTTACACAGTCTGGAATATTTTCTCTGGTACGAAACCGAGCACCAAGTTCTTCTAACGATTGCAATCTGGTAATTTTTCCTCTAATTACGCCATACGGACACGGAAAATAACGCAATTGTCCCAAACGTTTTCGAATTCGCTGTCCATTGAGTTGATTGGTTGATAATTTTGTAGTCACTCTCATTGGGGAGCAACACAGCTTCTTCGCTAAAAACAAACGCAATGAGGTTCCTTCGGGTATATCAAGCATTCCTGTCAGAAATGCTTTAATCAAATCAAACGCATACGCTTCCTCTTCGTGCGTCCATTTTCCGACGCGTAAGGCGACACATTTTGAGGTAGTGGACATAAGATGAGGTCGTTTGGTTTTATTTTGTCCGTCATGGTTGAGTATCCGATCCAGGTCCATTTTCGATTGGGTGTAATACTGGTTTCAATACGTTTCGATCGAACCGAGTGTGTGTAATGTAAATGAGTTTTGGTAGTTTTCAGACGCAAAATTCGCAAGTGAATGTTACATGTAGCACTGCAAAAATGACAGTTGATAATTATTTGTTCCACCAACGGGCGATTGACTTGCTTGCATTGACCACACACGCATGTTTGTAAAAAAGTGGTTGTGTGATTACGACAACATGCGCTATATTTTACCAAGAGTGACTACGAGTGTAAAGAACGTCACTTTGTAGATTTGACTCCTTGGTGGCTCATCAAGCACTTCACTCCCATAGGGTAGGCACATAATTAAAATTTAGCCAATGATGATTGAAGGGACGATCCGAAAAAAAACTCTTTTTCGGAATGTGGCTTTATTCACACTCGGTTGGAATCTTGTGTGGCAGCGTCAAACGACGAGAATATTTAAGTTTTCTTACTTGTTGCATTTTATTTCGTTTATAAAAATTGATTTTCTAATGCGCACTTGCGAGCATGAGACAAGTCAGTACGAAATCCTGTGTGGCGTGTCTCAGATAACCGCATATGTATGTTCTTTGAAACATTATTTGTCGTGTAATACAGCCGATTCGGAATTTGTTCACGCAAAGCTCGAATTTTTGGAGAACCACGTGATCATTTTTTAAATCTTCACACTGAATAATCCACCACTCACAGCAACCCTGCTTTTTAAGAAAGAAAAAGTGTAATGTTGCCACTTACACAAATACGGTACATGTAAATTACAAGATTGTGGAATTCCTACAGTTGCCGCTTTTGAAGTTTACCGATCCCAAATTCTGATCGTAAATTACGACCTATTCAATCATTGACTCTGATGACTAAGCAATTTTTCATGATTACATAGTGTGGCCTCGTCTGCCACACAATTCAAGGTCAAATTACGATGCCTCCTCCCTTCCCTCCGCAATCGCCAAATCATCGCAGCTTGTGGCGCCATTTTCTACGCGTCACGCAGCAGTCGACTCGACGCTTCAACATCTGGCTGTACCACAACGTCGGAGGGATACCAGACACCAACGAGAAGATGAAGGCTGCCATAGATCCCGTCTACATCGACCTCTGGCAATACTCTTTCCTCGAGCATGTCCGAATCTTCCGTTTCGCCTGTACAATGTACATCAAAAGTTTTGAACACCTCAAACATCCTTCGTACGAAATCAAAAACGTGAAAGAGGAAATCGTTTCGGCGATTAAAGGTGTCCAATCACAAGCGCAGTCCAACCTCGATTTCATTAGTACCGAGTACCAAAAAAGCGAAAATGTGGCGAAAAACGTAACTCATATCGCAAATACTCTAAAATCAAAACGTGAAATACTTCAAGAGGAACTGGAGCAATCAAACCTGATATATCTCTTTCGACAAGCGCAAACACAAATTCAGGATCATACAAGTCGACTCAATCCGATCGAAACTTTAAAGGAGAACATCGGTACGCTCCAAAATGTCGCAGAAGAGGGAAAGAAGGAAGCAATGAAAATGGAGAAAAAGGACATCGTATCGCTCAAAGAGTCGACACAAAGCTGGATTGCCGATAAGCTACTAGTCGCACATTCAGTGGTGATGGCATTCATCGATGGATACCGAATTGGAAAGAAGGAAGAAATGGAGCGGAAAGATGCTCTTTTGGTTACATTTGCCAAAGAAACGGTCAAAGAACACTCGCATGTTGTTAAGGAACATCTCGAAAAGCTTTTGGACGCACAGAAATCAAGAAAAGAATCCGACTCAAAAACCATGTCCGAAAATGAGGAAAAAATGTAACTATTAACACATTTGAAAAATATTTACGAAAATACCACAAAACATATTTACAAAGGTACTACAATTACAAAACACACTCCATCCACACTTCTGATTCTGATTCTTTATGTACAGATTATGTGGTTCGGGACTTGGTCAAAATAGCGATGCGCTCTCGGGTTTTTGAATAACGATGAAGCTTGGAAAATGACCAACAGGATGGGAATGAGGAAGAGATACATTGTCCCAATGACCCTCTCATCAGGGAGATAACACAGCTGGATCCTCGATAAAGCCGAAGAATTTAGCTGTAAGACCGCATAACTGGGATCGGGACGCTGGCTCCATGCAAATGTTGGAATCGTGTGCTCGGAAATGCTCATGTTGGATGCGTTCTCGCTGCGTACTGGATGATGCAGAGCACAGTATGCATGTGTATGGCCAGAAAGCACCAGTGATGGTCGTATGGTCTCCAGCAGATACGTGGAGAGGTTTTTCGACAGGACCTGATGATGCACCTGATACGGCCAAGAGGGATGGAGATATGTGACGTGACCTCTTTCGTTCCTTCGAAAGTCTCCACAATCCAAATCGTTCACGCGATACAATGGAAAGTGTGTGAGAAGTATCACTTTATGCTCCCTCTTCGTCCAATTTCGACTCAGATCCGACAGAAAGCTAGACGCAAAAGCTCATTTTCGATATAGAGCGATATCGATGCTTACCGCTGTGCTTGGACTTTGGCGATATTCCTACTGGGAATGTCGTTATCCAACGCGATGGTATTCAGCACGACGAAGGAAGCGCCATTCACGTGGTACACGGAATTCGAAGCTCCAAATGCATTTTCATAGCGTATCAGTTCCTCTTGAAATATCAAAGACACGTCGTGATTCCCCAACTATCCATCAACTCTGTTAATCGCTCGTTCTCTCATTCTTTACATCGTACCACAAACAGCGTCTTCACGCGCGGATGCGAGAAAATTCCAAAGAAGCGCCTCACATAACGCTGCACGACATCAATCGATTCACTCAATCAATCACACGCACCTCATAGACAACCTGCTGGGTCGGGAAGCCTCCTTCATCAAGCTGATCGCCCAGTACGATAAGCAGTTTTGGACGATGTACATGCACCACTACCATCACCGATATCATTATCTACCCCACAGCCTCACGCCTTAGGACTTTGGTTGAGCCTCAAGACGGACTCACCTGCCAGTCGGACCACACGCGCTCGAGTACATTACGTCGTCTGTGACCCAGCAAATGCACATCGCTGAGCACCACCGCATCGACAGCGTTTCGATCTCCATGGAGCCTGCAGTACCACGATGCGAGGTAGAAAGTTGAAATTTGCAGCATCATTGGGCTCAAAAACAGAATCCCAAGTCGTTTATTCATCTCAGCGACGTTCCAGCCAGTCACGTTCCATGACGCATCGGAGGCCCAGGTCGGATGGAGACAGTTTGGGCTCTTGCAGCGATTTGGATGCGGTCTATATGGATACCTCGAGTCTCAATGACGACATCACATCCTCTGGAAGGTCGTACCTCTCTATCCGATTATGTAGCGCCTCTAATGAATACACAGCTCTCCGTGTTATCTATCTGCATGCAATGCTTTACAGAGCGCTGATGTATCCGAGAAGCTAGCTGGGGCAGCCTCCATCGCAAAGGTAGACCCAGGAATCGCTCATGTTGACGCTGACCCCGCTATCTCGTAGCTCAATGTGCTTTGGGTGGTTCACGATGAGCCAATGTGTCAATCTGTCTGTGAAGCGCTCATCCAGCACGGCTTGTGGAGTGATAATGAGGTCGTTCAGACAACCTGCTGCTCGCAATTCCTCTTGATCGTACAGCAGATGGAGAGCGGCTTTTTCGATGTCTTCCTCCTTCTGGTCGATTCCATGGGAAGAGCTGTTCAGGATGAAGCCTTTTACCTCAGTGAATGGGATTTGGTGTCGGAAGAAAGCCCAAAGTACACGAAAGCGCTTGCTCTGATCTCAACGATACGCATCCTGGAGGGAGTACTCGATAAATTGCCTGAGGAATGGAATCATTGGAGTCCCAAAGCGCATGCACGAGCGTATCTCTGCACGTTTTCTCTCTTGGGGCTTTCAGGCGCCCACACAACCTCACCGATCCTCCTCACGATCATGGCTTGCTTGCATGCAAATGAAGACGCGAGGACGCACTGGCTGGAGAATTGGCTTCTTCGATCGCCCTATAGAGAACAGCTCGGTTGTGCTGTGCGCGAATCGGGATTCTGGAAGGTCCTTTTGGCTCTTATCGAAACGCTGGAGCCTCTAAAGCTCCTGGAACCTCCTCCTTGTCCCCTGGAAACGATCGCAAGGAATGTCATAGTAGAGGTAGGCAGCTCGTTGCTCGGTCTCTCAACTCGTAAGATGCAGATGCTCTGCAGATTGTCCATTTGCTGGCCATTTGTGCCGAGTACGAGAAAAGCTGTGGGATCTTGCAGTCTTCACCACGAGTTCTGATCGACTGGGAAGCCTCGGGAAAGCTCGAGTTTCAGACTTTTGACAGTGAGAATAATCGAATCTTTCATCTAACAGCGGATCCTGCGGTACGTCGAGCGTCTGTGAACTTCTCCCGTAAGCATTGTGCTGTAGAAAAGCAGGACCTCGATCCTCCATGGACTTTTGAAGACGCTGTTTGTGGTAGGCTGCATTTGCATTCCAAGTCTTTATCTCACTCAATCGGTAGCTCGCTCTCGTCCATGGATCTCCCTGGAAGCAGAGGCTTCACCGTTGCCTCTCCTGTTATCTATTTGGCGTTGAGGAGCCTCAAAGTGCTTGGGCCTTTGTCTGTCAGTGGTCCCGTCATCGACTCGAAAAGCCTTCAGACGTGCATCCACAAGTCCTTTTGTGGCTTCCATTCAGCCCAAATGAACCGCAATCGTCCACGCTATCGATCATGAAGCACTTGTCAGACGTTCCGACAGAAAGCGAGCAGATGGCGTACCTCTCCGCCCATCAGCATCTCATTTGCGCCTGGTACCTCATATCCACAAAAGATGAGAGCCCAGCGAACGGGTTGGATGTGCTTTCTTCTTTCGCAAAAGCCTGGAGACAAAGTCCCAATACAGCAGCTCGGATCGTGGAGCTTCCACCGATACACAGCTGGAACCCAGCTTTTCTTGTCAGAAATGCTTCCGCTCTCATCCAAAGTGGATTTTGCGACTGCTTGGAAGACGCATTGAAATGGTTCAGCTCCCAGTCTGTCGATGATGCTGAGCCAAGGAAGGAATTTATGCGCAAATGGATCCATTTGTGCCGCTCATCCACCGCGTTGGCAAGCTTCTTGATGGAAATGTCGAGCGATACACTCCACGCTGTTGCTCGGGAGCTTGTTTCAATGCGCAAGCAGCCAGACGCTCTGTATCACTGGCTACAGGAAGACGGGTGTTTGCCCTTGCTATCGTTCCAGCCTCTTCTCAACGCATTGTGGTCTCTAAAAGTCTTTTCGAAATGCTTCTCTCAAGTGGACAAAATCCTTTCGAGTCTTTGGCAGCACCTCGAAACCAGTGTCATGGTGCAATCGGAATGGGAGGAATGCCCAGCTTCTCTCTATATGCAGAGAGATGCATTTGAAGCGCTTTTGTGTGTGCTTTCGGGTCCGTTGATATCGCATTTGAAAGAGGAGGAAACTCCGACTTCCCAATTGCCTCTAAAAGCGTTTGTATGGGACGCCATCCAAGCTCATTTCGTTCAGCGTGCGTGTGCGTCCTTCAATACCGTCGGCCAAGACATTTGCGTCCTTCGATTCAGGCTGCTTTTGTCGATCACAGACTCCGTCTTTGGCTGTCATCGAATTGCCAGTCTCCTCAATGGAGCAAAGTTGACATCGAAGCTTGGACCAATTTCAGAGGCGGAAGGCCACTCGAGCTGTCATTCACTTGCAGATCGCTTCTGTAGACAGCTGAGGGCCACGACAGCACACTGCGGATCGACAGAGGCAAATGAGAACGTCTTGAGTCATCCATCGCATCAGGCTTTCTTGACGTATCTCGAGTTGGCTGGAGCGGATAGCTCCTTGGAAATGGACCGCGTTTGTGAGTATACCTGGGCACTCGTGACACATATGGAAAGAGTCTGCGGATTGACGGACTCGGATCTCAATCGTATCCTTTCCAGTGCGATGATTGCGATTGCAAAGTGCGTCAAGCGTCAGCAAACGAGCGAAAGGGCTGAAGATTCCGATGCGAATGACGTGTTACCGTCGATATATCGACGGGGAGAGCAAATCTTGGAGACTTTTCTCTCTCGAGTCGATTTGGAATCATCAATGAAAGGATGGAGCTTGGTGTGCCATAGGAATAAGCGATTGAGACCGGACTGCTTCACGTTGGCGGTCGTTATCATGATCGACCCAGAGCTTGAATGTGACATTGTACGAGTATCAAAGTGTCTCCAGTTGGAATGCACTTCACCTGCTGGTGCATACGGCCCTTTCATGATGAGTATGGCCATCTCAAAGGCCGTGGAATGGATCCTTGCATTCGAGGCGCCAGAGGTATTCCAATTCCAAGACACGAGTGTCATCTAAGAGGATTCTTGCGCAGGTATTTCAATCCATTGCGTCCTGTAATGGCTCCATATTGAGTCTGATCGCACGCTGGCGAGACGAGCTGTTTTGGGGCTCTTTGTCATGGCCAAACATCGCGATTATGACCATGATACTTGTCGTTTACGGCCCGGAATTCCAGGTCTGACAATCTTCCTCTTGATCGCTGAGAATTGACCTCTTGTGAAGGTGTACATGTTCGTGGCATTCCTCTTGCATTCACAAGCACAGATGGTCCAAGTAGCCGCCCGACAATCGATTCATGCGCCTCAGCGATCGGAGATTCCTTCGAGTCCTTTTGGGTATCCTGAGCTGCTGAGGCTTTCGCTTCACTCGTTCTCCTTCGACCATTGGCGAGACAGAATCCTTGGATGGCACCATCGACATCATCGAGGCGTTTGGAAGATGCTGGTATCTGCTCCTGGGTCGATGGAGTAGCGCTTTTGGCTGCCTAAATGTCGGAATCTCGGGATCTGCAAAGAACGACTAAGAGCTTTTCAGTTGAAAAAGTAAAAGTCGTTTTTCAATGTTATCCCTTGAAACCAAATTCACGAATTTCGTCTCAATAACTCGTCCAATTTGAGGATGGTGGTGCTCTCAAACACATCCGTACGTCGACAAAACAACGTCACAAACGCCTGGATGAATCGACTGGAAGACTCTCCGAGAAGGTCGGAAGGTGGGGCGGTATGTAGTACAACGTGCATCACGGTATCATTCCCATTCTTCTCATTCTTGACCGTCTTGAAGCACGCGCTACGAGCCACAATGTCATTTTCTCACACTACACAGACAGGTACGGGTACCTTCCAACTTCATTGTTGTAGATTCGACAGGGCTTTCGCTCGAAGGAGTAAAGATCGTCCATTTGGATCGTTTCCCACAGAATGTAAATAGCGTTCTCCCGACGGAATCGATGATGGATCATGTACGAATGCAAGTTGATCGAATTCTGGTTCTCTTCTTGATAAAATAGCGGGGATATCGTTCGCCCGTAACAAGTGTCTTCGTCAAGCTCATCGAGCCGCTACAAAACGCGTCAGTCCCGTTTTCTTTCAGCATTTCAGGCTCGAAAACAGTGTACCTCCACAAGCACGTGGTCTTTGAGCCATTGCGGTAGACAAACTTCGAATCGAGCGACCGATTGCCAGTATGCTTCTGCTACGAGTTGGGGCCTCACGCTCTCAAATCGCTTTGTTCGGATCAATTTGATCTCCATATGGGGCATGGTGCTGTATAGAAAAAAGTCCGTGTGGGGGTACTGGAGAACATTCCCTCTAAACTCGCTGCGTTGGTAATGCACCACAAGTTCCTTGCTTCGTCGTATAAACTCGTGGATCACACTGTGTCGATGCTCGCGAGCCACTGGTAAGCGGTGATACCAATGTTCCATCGGAATGGACTCGACGGCATTGGGAGAGACTTGGCTGCATTCCTCGTCTCTGTGCCCTTGCTCTCGATATCGGATCTTCTTTCGAATGCATGTTCCCGAGTCGTTGAGACTCCCTTCGCCGATTTTCGCGCTGTAATTCTCAGGAGCTCGAAGACGCATCGCGAGCATTCGATCCTGCAGTAATTGTACCTCTTTTCGAAGACGAAGAAGCTCTTCTTTCTGGCGATTGCGATGTTTCCGAGCAGATTTAGCGACTTGAGCTCTCCTTCGGGCCTTTTTCTCCTCCTCGGTCAATTGTTTCACAGGAACCCGGAGGAGGGTCTCTGTATCCTCAGGCTCCGGCGCTACAGGTCGGAGCTTTTGACGGGATAAACGTCGATTCGAAGGGATCGGAATGCGGACAGAAGCTCTAGTGGGAATGCTTTGAGGCTGTATCGTAGTCAGTGCTGCGTTGTGATACTTTCCAAGGCGAATGGATATATCGCTGAAGACTGGCACATTGGTGGGGTACAGTGGGAATCCCGAAGACACTGGGTACGTGCAGTTCTCGTAGAATGAGATCGTTTCGTCTGGAAGCCGTCTTGGGGCGAGGACACTGGCCGGAGGCATATCGGTTCCAAGTCGTAGAAACGGCTGGGTAGTATCTCCATCCTGTGTACGCTCAATGGGACAACTGGATAGCTGTGCGTGTGGAGGGATAAGAATTGGGTCTGGCGGTCTCTCAATGGTATCAGAGGCGCAAATGCTCAGAAATAAAGCTTCTTCTGACTCGGAGAGCTTCAGTTCCTCGCCAGGAACTGCGTTCATATGAAGAGGTGGCTCGAACACGTTCATGAATGCCATTTGGAGAACAAATTACGAGGTGATCTCTCTGGCGAGAGAATGTTCCGCTGGAGAAAAGCCGCGTGTTATAGATGCGGCGTGTGGATGCGCGGTCTATAGAGAATTCAGGTCTCATCCCTTCGGATGTCTCAGCTTTATTTGTTGCACGCAGCTGTTTTCCCAAGTTGAAATGTCGCGATGAGTGTCTCATTTTGCGAAGGATTGGGCTCGAGTCATCGACGTACAGCTGGCAGAGAGGTCGACGTGGTGGAGGGGACTGGGTACAGCGTGCGATTGTATTTATTTTTGGGCGAGCTCGGTGTGGTCGCTTTGGTCAAGAGACTTGCGTTTCTTGCTCGTTTGTTTGGATTGCGTTTGATGGAACAGTGTGAGCGATTGCATCTACAGAACAGCTCGGATGAGCAAGGGAATGGTGCTCAACACGGCGAATACAAACGATTTTTGGCTGTCTTCTAGCACACAATAAAACATCCTCCGACTTGATCACTTTGCGGTTCGCGTGTCTTGCGAAATGCTGAAGCTCTGTCGCCATCACTGAGCAGATTGTCAGCACACAGAGGGAGTGGGAAGCACGGGGAACGCACATTGCGCTTGTTTTATCAGTAGATCGGTCAAAATCGTCAGAGTCTCTTTAGAGGTCTCGGGGCGCTTGCGTCTCACTTGCGTGTCGACTGTATGCGCTTCGTGTTGTTTAGTGTCTGGGAACAGCACCGAGTGAAAGGATGCGTTCGATGAGGCGGCTGTACCTTCACGTTCGCATATTGTGCCCACTGCGTACAGCACAGCTTCGCGTATTTGCTCATGACTCATAGCCTCAGGTACAGAGCTTGCGACTCGATTGATTGGAAAGTGTGTAGAGGATCGAATGGGCGACAGGAAATGGAGAATTGCGAGCGTGGGGGACGCAGCGGAGGTCAATAAGCAGTCTGTAATGTGTGCGATGACGCAAGGAGCATTATGGGAGCCCAGGGTCTCATCAAAGGCTTCTATTCGGCGAGCGTTCGCATCCACCCATTTAGCTACTCTTTCGCACGCGAATTTCTCTGCAGAACGATCGATTTCGAGACGATCGATTGCTCAATAACATCGTAATACATTCTATTTGCTGTTCTGTTCGTCTCGTGAGCATTTGTTGCGCTGTTGTCGCGCATTTGCTTCATTTCTAACGGTCTGACTCCTGTATAAGAAGCCACATTATATTCGGGCTGTATAAGGTTTCGAAATGGCGATGGTAGATCGACTCCAAGCGAATCGCGCGTCCTCGACTTCGGTGTGGGTGTACCTGGATGCACAAAGCGGAGCTCAACGTGGGCCACTGACAGACTCCATGATGAAAAAGCTCTTTCGCAAAGGCATACTGAAAACAGATCAACTCGTTTGGAAGCCAGGCCTCAGTGAGTGGAAACCGCTCCATTCGGTGGAGCCCTTCGACATCCAATGCGTCACCTGGGGTCTACGCTGGTTCTTTTTGACACCCGATAATGTGGAGCAAGGTCCGGTCACCACGGAAAGTCTATTGGAGCTGTTTATGGATGGAAAAGTGGACGGATTGACAGTTGTATGGACAGACAAAAGTGAGGCCTCTCGTCTGCCTTTGTGTGAGGTCCAGTCGCTGAAACAAGTGATCAACGAAATGAACGAGGCATTAGAACAACAGGAAGAGTTTACCCGGCAGCAGGAAACCTTCTCTGCATCCGATCAAGTGTTTAAAGAATCGTACGTGACTTTGGAGTGTGGTAGGATCTCTCTCAACAGTGATTGTATAGAGCTGGGGAGGCCTTTGTCGCGGAAGACGGGAAGGAATACGTTTTCGACCAGGAAACGAAGCAATTCATCACACCTCAGGACAAGATAGAAGAGGAGCTCAATGCTCTTCAGGAAATCGTCGCAAGCGTACCAGAACGTGACGACAAAAGATCTATCAACTCACAGCCACTCCTTCCTGACGCAGAAAGTGAGGAAAAAGATGATACGAAAAGAACAATTTCAGAGAATGGCGAGGAAGCCATACGCGAGCTGAAACGCAAACGAAAGAAAAAGAGTAAAGCAAACATCCGATGGAGACGAAGCAAGCAGAAAACATGGATATATGTGAATGGATTGCCGCTAGATACAACGATTGAGGAAGTAGTCGACTATTTCTCCAAGTGTGGGGTCATCCAAAAAGACCTTTTAAACGAGCAACCTCGGATCAAATTGTATCAGACCAAAGATGAAGGCGGACTGAATGTAAGGAATTCGGATGGAGTAAATCAAGAGAAAAGACGAGCGTGGGTATCTGGATGTAGGGTGATGCAGCCATTTGTTACATGAAGGAGGCATCCGTGGAATTGGCAACACAGCTTCTTGATCAGTCCGAGTTTCGACCAGAGTATGTAATAGTTCCAGTGATAATGCACAAATCTCAATCCAAGATGTTATAGATGGCGCATTGACGTCTCCCCAGCGGTATTCCAGCAAAAAGGTGACGAGTTTGTGGCAAAGAAGAAAGTCAAATTGGATGCGAGGACTAAAGTAAAGCGATTGGAACAAGAAAAGGTACTCTCAAGACAAGACAAAATTAATGTGAGTGACTGACTGTGTGGTCAGGCGTTGTCGTGGAACGAAGGTGAAGACGATGAGAAATATGGACTGCGAATCGTTGTGTTGAAGCATCTGTTTTGCCCACAAGAAATCAAGGGTCTGCACATTGAATGCTTCTAGTGCAGCAAGCGAATGACATTTGACATTTCTTTGTAGACGAAACGTATGAAAAGGAGATTTTGGAAGACATTGAGCAAGAGCTCGTAAAGCTGGGGGAAATCAACAAAATCACTCTCTTTGGTCATCATCAAGACGGCGTTGTGATTGTCAAATTCGCGTCCAGTGGAAGTGCTGCAAAATGCCTCGAAGTGATGGATGGTCGATTTTTCGCAGGACGAAAGATTGATTGCCAGTACTGGGACGGAGAAGATTACACGCATCGTGAGTCGAAATCCGAAGAGCAGAACCGGGCAGCGAGCTTTGATGAATGGCTGGAGGGTGGATCATCTCCTTCGGACGAGGAAGAAGAGTCCATACCGATTCAAGAATAATAGAACTCGCTTGGAGTGACAAAAAACGCTGCCTGCAGGATGGATATAGGAGCAAATTTTGGAGACAATGATGGAAAGGTGGTGAAAAGTATAAGAGATCTATTCTTACTCTGATCAATAGATATCGTACATGTGCGCATTTGATGTTGAGCTTTCTGTGAGGTACAAAACGATCAAATTTCTGAGCTCAAGTCGCGACGTTGACAGCATCCAGGCCTCCATTCCCGGGCTATATGATGGAATGCAATGTGATCCCAACCGCGAGTTCGAGGCATTTGCTTGCGATGTACTCAAGAATTGGTTAGAATCCGTGCCGGCCAGCTGGAGTAGCTGGTAATGCGTTGACGATATGCTGCCAATTTCCGGGTGAGACTCGGCAAATCTGTCGATCTTTATTCCAGAGAACGGATGTCAATTTGAGGTTTGAGGCACTTTCTTTGAGGAAACGGTTGATCGATGTAACTTGGACGAAAAAGGTGCATGCAATGCAGCTTTCCGCAGACAGAAATCACGATTCGATCGAATGGTCGATACCGTTTCTTGAAATTATTATGTGTGCTGCTGGATATGCAGAGAGCGAGTCTTCTATACCACTTGCCGATAATGATAGCATTGGTAAACCGTTGGGGGACTTGGGAGAAGGATGCGTGAGAGCAGTCGGGTGATAGGATAAGAGCCAAAGAGGTGGGAGAAGTCACGAGAATGGAGGGCGAGCAACGCGTGAACTTTGAACAGCATGGGTGACAGGTGTACGAAGAGCCCGCGGGTGGTGGCGTAGATTGACGTCGAAAAGGACTGTGGACCAGGTAAAGTTGGAAGAAAACAGGCGCTGCAGAGGTGGGCGGGAAACGCCACTGTTCCACAAAGGTATCGTGGAGGAAGTGAGCCGTACCCACAAGCCAGATAAGACAGAGAAGTACCCTTTGGAGGAGAAAGTCGTGACCGCGATAGGTGCGTGCACGCCAGCGTCAAATTGCCATACGACAGTGAATGAAAGGAAGGAGATGGACGAGCTGATCGTGCAAGGAGGAGAAACCACCGATCAAACTCCAAGGAGACGTGTCGAGGCGGATGCTTCCAGGGTACAGTTCCATGCTAAAGAAGACGGTGACAGACTGATGTGTGGGTGCAGTTGGATTCACATCGTTTGAATGGAGAGTAATTTCTGAAAGCAATTTATGTAAGAGTGAGCTGGAACTGCTAGATGTGTGAAATTGCTGAATCAGATTTCTAGCAGTAGTATTAAGTATCACGAAGAGGAAATTGCAAGACATGTGACTGGAACACCATTCTTTTCATTGTGAAATGATGAACACAGCAACTATTCACAAAACACGCACGTGGTGAAGAATTCAACACTCCATGCATTGCGTTCCGCTTACCAAGGAAGTCTCCTCAGATGTGACGCGGACTGTTGTGTGGACATTAGAGTGGTAGTCTGGGTGGTGCGGGTGTTAGTGGTGTACATTGTTCAGGGTTAAGGGTACAGATACTGGGGACTCGGATACCATCCAATTAGCGTTCGTCGGAACCCTTCAAACTTCTGGCTTCCGCATGTTTACTGTGCGCAACGGCAGCAACTACCACAGAAACCATCCAATGGATAAGCATGGCTAAGAATTTTGTCTTGGTCGCCTGGTCGTTTCAGTTGATGCGTTCCAAACCACTAAAATTTGATAATGAATAAGAATTTGCAAGCTGCTTGCTGCGACATTCGAAAATTTTACTTGCTTACGGAGAGAGAGAAATATGGAGGAGAAAGGTCATTATACTCAGATGCATCATGATTTCTGGATGCCAATATGATCCGTATAGATTGTCTGGAAGTCGGAACTCACATCTCTTTCATGATGAGTGTGCTGTTATCTATGTAGATGCGTTTTTGCGGCTTTCAGCTAGCTATAGCTTATTCTATTGGCAGATATTCTGCTTCTAAGGTTTGAGCAACGTCGGCTTCTACTCCAGATATTCTATGGTGGAAATGTGCCCGTTTTGGCCAATCAGTAGGATCGAACTGCAAAGATAGGCGATTTTGTCTCACAGCGGAGGGATGGGGTTGGTAACTTGCCGTAACTTTGGTTAGCCGGTCGCTTCAAGCGAGTAAAAGTTGCGAATGTGCTGCACGTGAGCAAATATTACGAGGTGGAATGTCGAGAATGCAGGTAATGAACAACGAATAAATAAAGTGTAACAAAGTAAATTTTGTGTTATATTCAGTAGCCTAGACTCCATACACAGACAGACCTGCATAAGTGAAATGTCTAGATTGAATGAAATAACAGTTTCAGGTTACTTCCCTTTTCTCTAAAATCCTGTCATGCTACTCCAACTACGGTCTGACTATCAGTACTTTGTTCGTACCGTCGATATACAAACTCAATTACAGCGCGGTTCAACTCATGCGGTTAACACAGCCGTTCGTTTACTTAAGATACCTCGAGCATTGGTCTCTAGGTTCGCAGAAGTTCGCGTATTGTGGGTTAAGTTCAGGTGTAAATTCGTATGCTCTGACCAATGCTGTAAAAATCGAAACGATTTATGACCAATAGCACGCATACTGACATCACAAGTAAGTTTCTAGAGCCAAAAGTCCTATACGATGAATTGTGTATTTATGACGTTCATTCTCATTCGGATTGTCATTTAGGTGTACTCACCCACCCAAATAACCAATATTTTATGTATGGTACCTCTCAGCATAGTTTTACGACCAGTTGATAATCCTCTCACCCAAATACAGTACACCAAGAGTCTCTTACGACAAATGCATTGAGCTCAATCTCTCCACAATGAAAGCGCATTTACAGCATAAATGTATTAAAATATCTGCGCAATCACTCCTCTTCATCCTTTCCTTTCTAAAAACCCTTCATGCCCTACTGCTACTATTTAAATCAAATGCGCTGCACCCATTCATAACGGTACAGCAAGTCCTCCAACATAAAAGTCCACCGTGAAGCATTTACCGGTGCATTTCTAGCATTTTTGACGCGCTTTACGCATTTTGCCGCACATACATCGTATACTTGACACGATTTACGCACATTCCCCCAGCCATCGCGTGCTGGGCTTTTTATACCTTTTTGCATGCGGAGGTATATCTCAAATTGGCCGGCCAATCATACCTGTGGTCTTGGAGTCGTTACGATTGCATTTCCAAGTCATGCAGTATCGTGGTGTATTTACCGGGTTTCTCGAGTCGCGTAATGGCTGCAATCGCTTCTCGTTAATGGCAGCTCGAATGCAATTGCAAAAGTCACAAAAGCGCGAGTCAGCAAACATTATGACGTCCACTGCTGCGCTCACTTTTGATACGCATCGCGTTGTAAAGAGGTTGCAAGAGGAAGGTAGCCGATGACTACTTTTGAGTGAATTGCTATTGCTGATGAGACCTAGGCTTCCCGCCAAGTCAAGCCGAAGGAATTCTGGAAGTTATAAAAGACTCCATGTCCGATTCCTTAGAGATGCAAGCGAGAATTGTACGTGGGTGGACAGCAGTCTCACTACTGTATGCTTCATGAAGGGAATGTGTAGCTTGCCACCAAAGCAGAGCATGTCCAATTGCGTGCAGAGCTGTCGGAACGCGTATTTAATTCGACCTTGAAATTTGGTACGAGACATTTCGAAAAGAGCGGTTTTGACGGGATCTACAGATATTGCTCAACGGCACATGCGAGAGCTTCTGGAAAGAGATTTTAATAACTTGAAGCAAGACATTCGGATGCTGGAGAAGATGGACTTTGATAAGATTCGAATGGAAGTGGCCGAGCTAGAGAAAAAGTTTCTATTGCAGAAACAGGCTGAGGATGAGACACTTAATGAACTTCGTCTCTCAATGGAAAAAGTAGAGAAACGGATGCTGCAATACGGTACGAGGACGAGGACCAATGTATATTTGTCTGACTAGAAGCATGTATAGCCGTGGGGTTTGCGGGGACAATAATGGCTGTCGGAGCTGCATTGATGCGTCTTGTGCTTTAGTGTATGACTCGATAGAGTGGTTGGAAGAGCGCTTTGAAGGTCTCACCGGTGATTGATAAATTGGTACATAGTAGCTGACAATTAGCCCAGTTCCATGTGCCCCGTGTGCTCCTGAACTTTTGATGTTGCACTTGTCAATTGAGACACGCTTCCCAATATGTTAGAGAGCATGTTTCCAGATTGAGGCTCAGTCCTTTTCATCTTCCTGGCAGAGGTCTATCGTCATTGAAATCAGTCCAATCAGTCAGAAACAGGAACATGAGTCACGTACCTTTTTAGGCTGCCGGATCGGAAGAGGATGGCCAGTGGCCGGCTTTGTGGCAATCGGTTTGTCTTCACAAAACTGCTTCTCCGTAATCGAATCATAGGCATTCCCGGTAGAGTCCTGCGGACCATTACACTGATCTTGCACCTGGCTTTTCCGCTTTTTCCCACTCTTGACAGCTTCTTCTGGAACTTGCTTGATGTCCTGATCAACCTCCAGCACAGATGCATGCTTCTTCGCCAGTTCCTCGTGCATCGTTTTGTAATGCTTTCGAAGCAAACCTTCATGACCGAAGTTCGTGGCTATCAACGACTGGAACGACAGTCCTCTGGTATCGACCACAAGCTGTCGATCCTCAGCACTTTTGACGAATGCAGCCCATGTACGATCTCGCTTGAGTGTGTTGGTATTCCCGACCACAAACAGACAATACCTGGCTCGTGTGATGGCGACATTGAGCCGACGAATATCTCGTAGGAATCCGATTCCACCGCGTGAGGATGAACGCACAGATGAGAAAACGATCATATCTTTCTCTCGTCCTTGGAACCCGTCCACCGTGTTGACTTCCACCGATACTGCTGCCTGTGCATTCGGCGAGGTCGCCAGCCATTGGGAGAGCACACTACGCTGAACCTGACGACGGAGAGCGTGTACTTGCTCCTTGTATGGCGACACAAATCCAATGGACCACTGCGACGTCAATCGTGGAGCTCCATTTCTCCCGGCCTCATCGAGCATCGACACGCACAAATCGACGCAGAATTTCGCTTCGTCGCGATTGCATTTGGATCCGTTTACACTTTCCTCGCTCGAGGTCTCCACATGATACAGAAGGAAGGGCTGGAAGTAGAGGTGCTCGTACAGGTTCCATCTGACGTTCCGCATTCGTTGCAACACAGCCGATCCATCGGTCAATTGCCCGTCGTAGAAGCGGTCTGAAGGGAACTCTCTCATGAATGGATGCATGCGATACTGAACGCGTAACATAGACGGCGTCAGCCCACATTCGACCAAACGCTCAAAGAGGGAGCGGTCATAGCGTGCTTGGGCAGCCAACGAGCTTTTCACGGTTGCTGGAAGTTGTTTTGGATCTCCGACAAGAATCACACGGGCCACTCGTTCCCGAATCGGAATGAGCGCACTCAGCTCAACGGCTTGTGCTGCTTCATCGATGACGAGGGCGTCAAACCCGCGAGGTAATGATGAGAACATGCCGCTGCCGGCTTTCGATAAAGTGCATGCGATGATATTCGCCTTGTTCAGGATCGCTAGTGTCAGTGTGCTTTCGAGGTTGCGTAATTCTTCACGCATACGTCGAATTCGACCAAAGCATTCGGTAGATTTTGTGTGCAGTCGGGAAAGCTCTTTACGGCTGATAGTCTCGGTTTTGTTGGCGTGGAAAGCGCGTATGGCTTCCCGGAGCTTTGCTTGTTCCTCCACATAACGTTGGAGCTGCATGGCTTTGGGATGCATTCGCATCTCTTTCTCCAGAATGTGTGGGAGGCAAACAGCTTTGACAGCCTCTGGAGCGTCTTCTCCAGCAGAGCCCAGCCGAACGATCGTCCATTTCGATGCGTCAGTGTCCATGCTCGGTCGATTCAGGTGCGTTGTCTGTCCTTCAGTATCCAGTAGCCCGTCCGTCACGATACGCAGCACGAGCTCATCGACAGCTCCGTTGGATGGAGCACACAAAAGCAAATTACATCCTCCGGAAACGCGCTTTGAGCTCCTGCGATGAATCACAGGTGTGGTGGATTTGAACGAGCCCCCAGGCGTGATACTGGAAGGGTTCTTGAGCTTTCTATCCAGATTCCCACGTGCTGACGCCAAATTCTTCCGAGTTTGGATGCTCAAGCGCGTCGTATGCGAGTCATTCCGCTTCAATACGCCAGCAATTGATGCGTGATTCGCGATCGATTTCCCGGATACTGCAAAGACTGGTGCTTTCTCTGCGCCTCCAGCTGGATAAGCCGGTCGATTTTCTTTTTCCAGCTCGGGTTTGAGCGAGAGAAAGCAGCTCAACAGCCCCATAATCGTCCTCGTTTTGCCGGTGCCCGGAGGCCCCTGCAGTAAACTGATTCCAGACTTGTAGTTGTTGAGCACATTGGCGATACTTTGCAGCTGACTGGTATTGTACTGCTTGCGTATGACCATCCACAGGAGCTCGCTACAGAATTTAGGCGGAGCCACGCTTTTGACATTCTCTTGGAGCATGTTTTTCCACTTCTTTTTCAGCTTTTCGGCGCGCACGACGACGGCTTGGTCGTTATTTTTGCGAAGTCGGTTGACCAATTTGCCGAGCTTTGTGACCTGTGCAGACAAAAATCAGATGCTGAAGCGGTTCACAAATGCGTACTCACTCGGAGATTCTCAAGTGTGATGTCCATGCATGTCAGCCGCTCGAGTATTGCGAGAATCCTCTCGGAAGTCGTCTCATCCGCTTCGGTTTGTGCTCGTAGCGCCTCCAGCTCAGAGGTTAGCTGTTCGAGATCCATAGGAGCCGATTGAAGGGCATCTGGAGTCAGAATCGCGGTCCTCAGGTGCTCGGGAAGCAGATCGACTGAGCGTAAGGCGGCGTATTCGCGTGAAGCGGTCACGAGATTCAGTAATGGACACGCGAGCCATTCTGATTCGGCCAACGCGTTTGTCGACACGCTCTCAACATCCACGCCGTCCGCATCAGCTGCCAGAGTCTCCATATCGTTGTCGGGAAGGAACAAGACTTTGACCAGATCCTTGTCACTGGGCTCTGAGGAAGGTTTGTGCCCTCTGCTGGTCCTTCGTTTGACTTTATCGGCTTCTGTGATGAGGATGACACCCAGGATCTCGGTGGATGCTTGACGTCGTACTCGGTCCTTTGCGTTAAGAGACTTGCGTAAAAGGATGAGATCTCCATTCCGAAATACCGTTTGTCTCGATTTCCGATCCGATTCCGCTCCGTTCTTTTGCGTGAACTCAAAGTGCAGACACCGCATTCCTTCACGACGCTTTTCAAATTCAAATCTCATGGTTTGTGCCGATTTCGGAGTCAAATTTGCTGGGAATTTGCTCAGTTGTTGTCCCATTTCGTAAGCACACTCTTCCAGCAAAAGCGGTAGGAACGAGTGCACATAATGTGATGGATCCCTGTACTTTAATGGCGGAGATTGAAGTATCGGGCCTCGTGCTTGTTCATCCTTTTCGTAGCGTTTGGTCCAAACGATCGGAAGGCATTGCTGAAGGAGATTTCGGTAGAACGGGAAAAGCGAAGAGATCGGATTCCCTTTTTGAGTTTGTTTGATGCGTCGGAATGTGGTCGCCAGATCCAAAAGTTCGTTCTCCACCGCAGTCTTCTTCTCTGTTACCCGCTGGTTTCCACGCGCATTGATAATCGCCAGCAGCTCCTTCTTGTCTTTGCTCGACTGATGCGTCTGTGCAATGTCACGAAGCACTTTGTCAAGACAAAGTCGATCTTTGGGTCGGGTTTTTGCCTGCTCAGGCTTTGTTTCACTCTGGAAAGCTCCTTCGTCGTAGAAGGAGTGGTCTTTTTTCGTGGTTAACGTCGAAGATACGCAGGCTTTGGCGACGTCATAGTCCACGAGCGCATTTGTCTTTTTTCCTTGGGCCTTGCTCCCGCAAACGGGTCGGTGGTTCGCAACGATTCTCGCTCTAATTGCAGGTCTTCCAGGCGAGCTTTTCGGCTTTTCTGGCTTGGAACGGGAAGAGGAGCCGGAGCTCACATTCCTTGCGAAAAACTCGGAGCGTTTTGTCACGCCTCGGAGCCTCGAGACGATGTGCGTCAAATCGGCTGATTCGTTTTTCATTTCTGCTTGAGGAATTCGCTCGATAGCGCACAGGAGATCTTCTTCCAAAGGCACATGGGCGGTCACACACGCTTCCAGAATAAAGCGTATCAATCGAAAGACTCGACATTTGACCGCGAGAGGCAAGCAGACTTGAAGCAATTGGGCCAGTTGTCGGAGGATACGGAAATTACGTTTGTGCGTGAATGTGATTGCTGAGCCTGGGAAGTCGATTCCCACCCAAAAGGACCAAAATGTATGCACGAAATCGACAATCCGCACCGCTGTGATCTCATTGATGAAGCGTAGATGGTCCTGGAAGGCTGTAAACGTTTCCACTAGAAAGTCATTCATCAGTGTGCTTAATCGGCCGAGTTGAGTACGGGTATCCGTCAACACTTTTGTCAGTGTTGGACCGTCCAGTTCGAAGGCTTTGGACCATAGAAAGAAGAGCTTTTGGATGGTGGGGAGAGAAAGCATCCACGAGAATATGTAGCTTCGTAATTGCTGGAGGTACACCAGCACACCACGAAGAAAAGCTTCCGGTTGACGATGAATGAGGACGAGGAAAGACTCCAGCGTGGTGGGCTTGAGCGTGTGTCCAACACGTCGATCAGCGTGGGAAAGTAGCCTGCAAAACAACGTGATGTAGAAGGTAGCGATTCATCCACACAGCGTACCGCTTGACGCCTTGCTCGATCGCTTCATTCGGGTTCAGGAGACAAAGTGATACGTGCTGCGTCACCACGGGGAAGACCAGTGGATTTGTGAGGCCGCGGGTCAATATCTCTTCCAGAATCCTCGTAAAGTACTGATATATGTTCTGTTCCAAGGCCGCAAAATGATGGTTCATGAACTGAGTCAGATCGTCCGAAGGAGACGCAATAGACGGGTTCTTGATCGACTTGTTTGCTTCAAAAAGATTCCGCAGCTCGGAAACTCCTCCCAAATTCTCGAAAAGTGCGCCGTGAAGCACAACGGGGATACTAGCTACAGACTCATATGCGCAGAGGCTTTTCAAGAGATCCGTGTCGATCGGTTTGTGGTCCATAATCTCCTCCACATTGACACCTGTGGTCACGCTTGCATACACAACGTTCCGAGCGAGTTGTAGATGTTTTTTCAGCACGACAGAGCATGTGAATGCGACGTGATCGACCAGAGAGGGAACATTTTTCGGGTTCGCAACAACTCGAAAGAAGTAATTCATCCATAAAGCGCTCAGAGAATCAAAATTCGAGGAATCCGAGAGATCGCAAGGCCACCATTGCGCCCACCCCACGACCTCAAACGTGGAGACATTGTTCTCTTCAAGACTTCCAATCTCTTTCGGCTGAGTATCTGTTTCCATTGTCGACGCACAGGCTTCATAACAGTCGAGAATGATACTTGAGACGGCTTTGGATACTGCTACAAAGAGGATTTTATCGGTCTCAAAGGCTATCGGACGGATTGCCGGGTCGATTAAGAAGCGTAACAGCTTATCCCGAGACGAGAAATACGTGTGTGTTTGCGTGGAGGAGCGTTGTTGAGAGCGTCCGATGGGTCGAATGGAGTTTAAAAAGGTCGAGAGGACTTGGATCAATTGCTTCAACACAAACGTCTTCCATGATAAGTTTCTGCAATGCTGAAGTAATGTCTCTAGAACCAGACGTGGGGACTGGATGGTATGATGCCAGAACAAGTGTCGAAGACATAACAAGAGCCTGGAGAAGCATTTTGCAATCTGAAAAAAAGCCTGTGAGATACTGAGAGCTAATGAAGGAGACCACTACGACCAGAAAAGTGAGCTGCTGATTGCTTTCGTTGGGCTCGACTTGAGTGAGGTAATTCAGCACGAGATCGGGAAACGTGTCGAAATGTTCCAAAACAAACTCCAAATTTTGTTCATCGAATCGCTGAACGCAAAATCAGAGGAAAAGTCGGGTCCAAGCGTTCGATTCGTACTTGCATGACGACATCCAGGGCTGCCCAGAGAATCTGAGGCGTTGGAGACGTGACACCGTGCTCAGCTTGCATAAACTATCGACGCAAAAGTCAAAAGGATCCGCTACGTTCTCTGATTACGTACAACTTGAAGAGCTTTGACAGAGTCCAGCTCCATATCGCACAGAGGTTTCTGAAAAGCTTCGTTCTCGAGAATGTACATCCACTCCTGCAACACTTGCAGTAGGTGGCTATCGGGACCGTCATGCACAAGCACAAGGCTTTGGACCTTGCCCAATAAAAGTGTCGCCCAAGCACTATGAGAACAATGAATTCCCTACCCAGCTCATTTCCATTAAACGCACCGCACGCTTGCTTCTGGCGAGACCAGAAGGTAGTATAGCCCCGTACAGCCTCGAAAATGACTGCTTTCTGCTTCCACTTGTACCCTAAAATTCTCCGTGACACTGGCGAGCCACTACTCCCAGTCAAAGAAGGTTTGTCTCCACTCTGTTTCAGTCTCACCGACCTTGGATAGGAGCCTAACGACGCGGATATCCGAGTACAATCGCCGATGGCTCAGTATTTCGTAAAGAGTTGTCACAGCTCTCGCGATACTGCTCTTATCAAACCGCCTAAACGAGGCCTTCGCGTCGCCTTCAGCCTCTCGTAAACTGTGCTGGAGACGCTGAATGTCCAAATTTGCCAATAGTTCAAAGTACGAATCGATCGACTCGCTCGTGAATTCGTTTTCCAGCTCAGAAAGCATATTGGGGAACGAGTCGTGATATCGATCCACACTGTGGAAATGAATGCGTCAATGACGACAATTTGCACGCTTTTCGCGACGTACCACTTTTTACACACACTCAGTTGCTGCTTCATGCGGTTGTAGAAGAGCTGGACGCTCTGTGGACCCGGATACAGCTCCAAAATTCGCGTTATAAACGTCATGAGCGTTGGGTAGGTGCACCACCAATGTTCCTGGAAAGATCCGAGCAGAAATTGGCCTACGCGATTGTAGAGGTCTTGCTTGCGCGTTGATAATGTCGCATCGTTAACATGGAGGTACAGCTCGGCGATCTCCTCCTCCAATTGGTGCACGAACGCATTTGAGCCGGCGAATTCCACATGTTCCGATGTCATTAATGACCGGTATGAAGAGGTATCTCCGGTACGACAACGGTTGGCGATGCTCTTTCGTTATTATGCGCCGTGTAGAGCGGATGGAGAGGTCACAATTGGCAAGTAGTTAGAAGAGAGGAAGAGGTGATAGCGTAGCTTAAGCAGAGGAAAAAGGTCGTGTTATTGATCGCATTCTATCGCAATTTGCAATGGATTACGGAATGTTTCTCGAGTGTATGAATGCTTAGCGCGCGGTAAAATTGTAGAGTCAACGTTAGTGACATGTAGGAGCTGTTTTGTAGCGTTTATGAGTGTTTCTAATGCGTAATAGATGCAGTAGCAAAAGCTCTCATTGCGATGGAATTCCTACCATTATAGAGCGTTCACACTCGAGCAACATTTTCACAACCTTGCATAATTCCGTCTTGATTATCGGCCGATAAAGCTCGAACTTGTAGAACCATTCATCCGGGTCTCAAAGCAGACAACCCATACCGTTCATAACGCCATACCATCGCTGTATGCTCGTTTGTTGATTCTTCCCAATCCGTCAAGCTCCATTTCGCGCAACATCCCCATCCCATGAATTTGCAATCAAACGACATCGCTTATCTATCGCTGGAGACCAATCCGCCTCCGTCGCCTCCTTCACGGCAGAGCGAATCGCCAAGTACGTCAGCACACATACAGCATATTTCCATTACGCATCGTCCGTTAGATTTCCGTGGAGCCAACTCTATCGGCCTAAAGGAACACATGCTGCATCACGACGCATTTGAGCTTTTAAACGCTCCAATGAAGAGAATGGCATTAGAGTTGAAAGGCGCGGTTCTAGCCACCGGGTACGTTTATTTCTCGTTACTCTACGTTCTGATAAAACTCTATTATTCAGACTGGCAGCCTGTTGTTACCTTCTCTCATGGTTCCAAACTGTGCTTCTCCCTCTTTTTCTGGCGATCTTCCTCATGTTTGTTTTCCTTATTTTGCGATGAAAAGTGCTAATAGTAGTGTGTAGGTATTTGGTGGATCCACTCGTGGAAGTCATTGACGTATCTCCACGTTACTTTCTGTGCATTTGCACACAAAGAGGTCGACTTGCGCGTCGTACCTCACGCGGATGCTCCCGAGCCTTTGCTTCCTTGTGCGCTGTTGTCACAGTCTGTTTCTTCTTCGCGTTATTGGGGTATATAACCGTTCTGTCCGTCTACGCACTCGACATGACACCTTATCAAGATGGGTACAATCACTTGGTCGCAAAAGCCGAGAGAGTTTCCGGTCGAGTTGGAGTGCCACTGAACATCACGACAACTTTGCATGATAATGTGGAGCGTTTGGCTCGAATCTTCCTCACAGAGACTATGGATATTCTATCGTTTGTATTTGTCACAATCATATATCTGACTTACTTTTTGTGCACGAGAACGCGTGCGAGCGACGCGGGTGGCGTTTGGTCAAAAATCGATCGAGACATTCAGCGCTTTGTCACATTGAAATGCTTCTTATCTTTATTCGTGGCCCTTTTGGTGACAGTTGTGTACGTGTGGCTGAATGTCGGCTTGGCGATATTGTGGGGTATACTGACGTTTATATTGAATTGGATACCCAATGTGGGTGCGATGGTGGCGTCTTTGATTCCAGTGCTGATCATTGTCATTACGCCTTCGAGTGTGATGAACACAATGGAGAAGTTTCTCGCGGTTTTACTGCCAATGTGCCTTCACGCTTTTGTGGGTAACTTTATCGAGCCTCGGGTATTCGGTAAGAAGCTGGAAATGGACCCTGTGATCGTTATTTTGTCGCTATCGACGTGGGGATTGCTGTGGGGTGTCGTTGGAATGATTTTGTCAGTTCCATTGACCGCAGCGTTCAAAATAATGTTAAGTCACCTTAAATTATGGCCAGAAGTGGTCGCATTAATGGAGGGTCGGTATTTTGCGAAATACGGTGCATCACAATCACTTTTTGTACAGCCTCAAATTTAGGATTCCATCTAGACTGACGTGGCTTACATGGATCATGTCGCATTATATATATAGCAAATCATTACCTAATTTTTGTATCGAGATTGCGTCTCGACTCTGAACGATATCGAGTCGAAATCGTTGGGAATGGAAGCCAAGCTTGATTCGAATGATTACTACGAGAACTTAGGACTTGAGCGTACCGCTACAGAACAGCAGATTAAGACAGCGTAGGTCCAAATTGCGCTCTCCATCCAAAGCTAACGCTTTCTAATACAAGGTATCGAAAACTGGCCATTCAGTACCATCCAGACAAAAATCCAAGCAATAAGGAAAAAGCCGAAGAAAACTTTAAAATCGTCGGAGAAGCGTACAACGTTTTGTCCAATAAGGACACACGATCCATCTGTGCGTTCATTTCTTTCGCCAGAAAAAATGACTAAGCAATTCGATCTGTAGATGATCTTTATGGGAAGGAAGGACTCGAAGATGGAGCTGAACCGATGACGAAGGAACGTGCGTTGCGTATCTTCAAGGAATTCTTCCGATTTGGCAAAGAAATGGACCCGGAAGCACCAGAACTTGGCAACGGAATTCGACGAGCGGCAGGAGGAGTGGTATACGCTCCTATCAAGGGAATCGTATACGGAGGCAAATCGGTGATAAATGGAGTTGTGATGAGTTCAGCAGCGATCATTTTTGGAGCGACTGCCATCGTGGCCAACGTCGCGTTTGGGGTGAAGGAGATGGGAGAAGCTGGGATCAATACTGCACGTCGACGCAGAGACTTGACGCTTGGTAAGGATCGAGGTCAGCATCAGATCGATGGGAGAGGTATACTGATCGCTGTCTTATACGAATGTGTGCTTACTCTGGTGCAGATGAGGCTTCGCAGTACGAGCCTTCGTTTCTTGGAGGGCTCAAGAAAGCGACATTTGGTGCAGTCACAGCTCCCGTTGCGGTATGATTTTGTACGTTTCTGATTCAGAGAGGAAGGTGGCAATTGTCTGGTTGTAGGCTCTTGTGAATGGTGGAAGTGTTTTGATAACTAGCGGAATTCTTGCGGGAGGATACGTTGTGGGCGGCTTTGCTGGAGCAGCTAGCAATGTCGCAAGTGGGATTCAAGAAGTGAAAGCTGCAAATAAATTCGAGAGACGGAAGAAGGCACAACGGAAGCTTCAAAGCGCCCAAACCTGTATACCTCAACCAGCTTCCGAGTAGAATTAGCGCTCATTTCAAAAGCTCGCCATATTTAATCTGTGAATAACACGATTTTGATATTTCATTCCATTTTATGGACACAATTTTGATAGGCTTCCTTCAAAGGCCCTCAATGCGCTCTTCTTTCGTTGGCGCAACTCCTACAAATTGAAAAGTTCTGATGACATTGAATTTGCTTACTCGAAAATGAGTCCTTTTCCGCCGATTGTGCTGACAAAACACTGGAATTTCTCTGCAGTTATTGCCTCCATCACTGATAGTAAATCGACTTGTGTTAGCATTTCTGGCAGAATACCCACAACACAACCTCCAGCGCCCGCTCCAGTGAGCTTGCTGCCGATTTGATATTTCTCCAATACCGAAATGACTCTATCAATCTTTGAATGACCCACCCCAATTTGATCAAGAATGACCTGATTCCTTCGGAAGAGATTGGCAATTGACACGTCAGTGAGCTTTTCATCCAACGCGAGCTGTAAGAATTCGTCGACAATATCTTGAATCGCCATAAACCTCCCGTTAAAGCTGACTCGATCGGCTTGATGCGCTTCGTAGACCCCATTTACGACCGCCTTTGTCGAACGGGAGACGCCAGTATTCACGATCAGAAATCGGAATGGAGACAGATAATTACTCTGTTTTTTGTACTCAACTTTGGGGGATTTCTGATACACGAGCGTTCCACCAAATGTGGATATTGTATTGTCGACTCCGGAAGGTGTTCCATGTGTCACGACTTCGGCGGCAAATGCGTACGAATTGATGCGCTCCATGTCTTTTAGGCCGATATAGCAGGCCAGAGCCCCAGAAAGCGCCACACAAAACGCACCAGATGATCCTAATCCCGCGCCAATTGGAAAGGAGTCTTCGGGCCACACGTGAACTCGCAATCCTTCCGAGTTGCTGTGGGAATGATTGTTCATGTGAGGTCATTTATTTAATTTCAGAAAGTATTACCTTTCGATCTTTTTGGAGCGAAGAAAAGCACACAAGAGAAACAAAGTCGGAAGTAAATAGTTTTCGTTATTCACAGAGTTCAATTCTTGCTGTAGAAGGGTTCGTAGACAGGCAAGAAGCGCGTCTGTGGGAACTGGCTGGTAATGGTGGGATTCCATGTGGTCTGAGATGACATTGTGGAGTGCGTCTAACGTGATATGGTGTCGAGACACCGGAATCGAAGGCTGCAAATTCGTAAACACAAGCTCAAGTGTGTTGTTTGCAGATGTTGGTTCCTACTTCAGGATAACGTTTAGAAAGCGCTGGGAATCGTAATGCGAGAGATTTACTATGACTGCGTGGATCCGGAGATTGTCCAGTGCGGTTGCCACGCATTGATGGCCATACACAACAGCATGTTCACCAAAAAGTATCAGCTTGGCAGGTGCTGACGCCCGAAATGACATGGACAGCCTAGCTTATATTTATGTGATGTCACATCATTCTCACATCGCGATCCGAAAATCGTGTTCTCCACACTTGATTGACGTCATCCACCTAATTGAAGGATCATGGTTGCAGTTGGCTTGGCGCGTAGACTGTGTTTGGAACAAGATGTGCTTCAGCTGTCGTGTCAGTCAAACTTTAAAGCTTCAATGTATATCAAATGACTAATCTATGAACTTATTTTCCACCTCGCCGACGACCAACATTCGCTGCAAATCTTTTGACTCCTTTTCGTCGATTTCGTGTTGCCATCAACTTCGGATCGAGCGGAATGTATGCGTACGGCTCCAATTTCCCTTTCTTGCGAACATCGCCACGCGCCTTCTTTGCTTTGTATTCTTGTCCCACGCCGTCCATTTCTTGTGATCGATTCCTCTTCATTCCCGCATTTAAATCCATCTTATTAATTCCCTGCAAACTTTCTTTCATCTCATCCGCCTCAGAGTGATTGTCATCCACCCTTTCATCCGGTACGATTAAACGCCCATCTTTTGCAAAATGCATGACGCTGTCGTCGCTGTCACTCTGCTCGTCCATTTCAGCTCTTTGGAGTACAGCATTAGGATCCAGCAAGTCCACAATATCGCCAGATTTCGCCTGGAAAGCGACGCCCGATCCGTTGTTTCTAACGCGTTTTCCTTGACTTTGTGTCACGATCGAGCAAACATCGTCTTCTTCTTCGGACAGATTCATGAATTGATCAAAAGACCCGTCGAGTTGTCCTTCATTCCGGTACGCTTCCTTTTTCCGCTCTTCTCGGCCTTTAACCTTTTTCATGTGGCGCAGAAGCGGTCGATCTTCAGGTGGTATCACATTTTCCAGCGTGTCAAAGCCGAATTTCCGAACGAGTTTGAGCAGAATGACTCGAGTCTTTGCACGGAATCGATGTTTGCTCTTCCCGATCCACACAAGAAGGCCTTGGACCATGGCTGGTAAATGGGGTTCCAGCTGTCTTTTGCTCAGAATGGCGATACCAAGCTTCATGAATCCAATCACAGCTTTGATGACTTCGTTTGCTTTCTCGTGGAGCAGCATCAAGACCGTTTCCAGAAGCTGAGGCATGCTTTTCTGGATGGACATCTCACTTCGACCGAATTCGTAGACGATACGGGACAGACAAAGAACAGCTGCACTCCGCATGTGAGGCGTCTTGGCAGCCAATCCACCAAAAATGATCTGGATGTACTCGTCCAAGCCGTTGGTGCTGGTAGCTCGCATGTAATCGGCCAGTGAGAGGAGAAGTTGGAATGCAGTTTCACGAGCTCGTCGATTGGACTCTTTTGTGCACAATATAATTTCACCGACCAAATTGGGCAGCAATTCGTCTTTGAAGTCAGTGTGGAAGGATTCTAGAGCCGATTTGGTCGCATTGTTTCTTCGTTGTTGGGTCAAAGCGTGAACGAGATGCGTGAGACATCTCAAACGCATCTTTTTGGATGGCACCGAGCAAGCCAAGAGGGATTTTGTAATGGTTTCAGTAACATCCGTGAGGTTGTTTTCGTGCTGCATGAACGTCGGATGATGATCACAAATGCTTACAATCACTGAATACGCGTGTTTTTGCATTATGGTGTCGGAATCATTGAGAAGACTTGGCTTGATGGCGCGATACAGAAAGTGGATGTTGTCCATACTGACACTGCCCACCAGAGCTGTGATGACCATAAGATGACCACACTGCTTACGACTCTGTTCGTCGGGAATCGCATTCGTGGGCGTTCCTTTGACATGCACAATACTTTGCAGAAACTCTTGAAGAATGCTTTTGAATCGCGTGTCCATCGCCTCGGAAGATTCAAGGGACGCAAAGCCTTCAATTGTCTGAACGAGACAACTGGTCACATTGATGTCATTCGGATCGATCTTCGCCGAGAGATTGATGAGCGTCGTGAGGAAGCGTGAGGCGTAATTCGACAAAGCCTTTCGATTCTGCGTCTGCTTTTGCAGATCATCGATGAGCTGCTCTTCTTCCACCATATTCTCGCCATCGTATCCTCCGTTACCATTGAAACATCCTGCAAGCTTGAGAAGTGACATCAGCCCTTGGCAAACGACGAGCCGTAACGCGGGATATCGCTCGTCTCCTAACGCGTTCGACAGCGTTTTGGCGATCGATTTGAATCCAGTTGGAATATCGGACGCCCGTGCACAAAAACTCGGAAACAATCGCCACAAATCCATTGTGAGTTCTTGGAGATGCTTTGATTCCAAAGAGCTGGTGCTATCCATCCGAGACTTCGCTTCACATTTGCGTGCGATTCCAAGAATTATTGTGGAAAAGAACGACAATTCACATGGAAACGCTTTACAGCCTTCTCGAAGGATAGGAACTATCCAGGCTTTTTGCTTGAAGACAATCCCCTCATTGTCCAGAATCGATACCACCGAGAGGAAATGCGCAGGTCCCCCAGCTCCAATCGCAGAAGACAGCACTTGACCACAACGCGATTTCCAGTCCGTTTGCTGGTCATTTCCTGAAGGCGTATTACTGGAAGCCTCATACAGCTCGGCGCATTTCCGCAAGATCTCATCAAACGCGCCGACACAAAAGTTGCTGTGATCCTTGTAGAGATCTGCAAAGAGCCTGAAGACTTGATTCCATGCGAGCTGATACCGAAGCAATAAGAGACTCGATAATGATGCGACAACACGAGCGACTCCATCAAAGCTACTCCATTCCTCGCTCTGGATACAAATTGCCAGCACATTATAGATTCCCTGCATGCATCGATCACGCATGTGAGCTTTCTCCGACTCGGCAAGTGAGCAGAGCAATGCGATCGCTCGTGGAACAAGTTTACGCGCTTGCACTTCATTGAGAGCATGCAGTCGGGACACCATGCAATCGACAAGCTCAATAATGATGATTCCCACCTCTGCATCTCGAGCACTGAAATTCGATGCATTCAAAAGCGCCTGAAGTGTTCCAGAGAGAGAGTCTTGTGTCCATTTCGCTTCATCGGATCTTGCAATTGCGTCGAGCGTTTTCACAGTCACCAGCTGAATCATGGGAATCCAGGAGTCCACATACTTGACCAAGGAGGCCACAAGAGATGAGAACGTACTTCGCGTCATCAGCGGCAATACGGGCTCCAGAAAATTGATCAGGAGAAGAAGCTTTCGCTCATCTCTGCTTGGCGTGCAAGACGACATCGCGTGTGTTACGAATTCTGCAATGTGTGTCGAGATCGCTTGAAGTTTGTGCTCGCGATGAAGCTGCAGAAGAGTGGAAAGCGAACGTCGAGCTGCTTTCCTCACTTTCGGTCGAGATGTATCGCTCATGGAGAACACTATCAACACCTGTAAAGCTTCCAAGATATCCGGCCGAGTCCATGTGCTGTCTGTGACTTCCTGAGATCGAAGGATCTCGCCCAAGCATGTGGTACCCGAGCACAAACGAGCTGTCTGCACCTCTTCAGATTGCACCTTTGAACTATCGGGATTCAAGATGCGCATGAGCGCCTGAGCGCTTGGGGCAAATTTGGCTCGAAGTACGGCCACCGGCGTCTGTGGCAGGATAATGGAGAGTAATTTGAGTATTTCTGTTTGATGAGAGTCCGAGGATGACTCCAGAGCGGTCATCAATGCAGCAAAGTACTCGGTGGAGGTAATTGGGTCGGAATTTGTCGTAGCACTCACATTTCGGCGCTCGTAAATGACTTGTGTGATGACATTGAGGACCATATTGAGCTACATAAAGAGTGTATAGGTGAGAGATTATAATTCCCTAAGAGATGGATGTACATTAGCTTTCTGAGGGTTTGCAGAACCCGCATAATCGAGGATTTCGTGGAATGCATTTTGGGTCGTAAACGCCATTGAATCGCTGGAGGACACGATCCCGTTGGAGCAACCTTCGGGTAACCTCAAGAGATACCATGGGCGCCAGCGCTTCCACGTAATTGAGAATGAAGACTAGACACCGCGTGGAGACGTCTAACGCAGCAGGACGACGTTTCATCTTCACAAGAATTTCATTGCCATGTGGTAGCACAAGTCTCAATTGAAGCAGAAGCCAACAGCAGTCAAAAGAAGCGAAAATCATTGCAAAAGCGCGAGTAGCGGAAACAGAAGGATTCAGCACAGTATGTAAAGTTTGCTATTCTATCGACCGCATAAAAACGCGATTCAACACATAGAGCACACCGCTGTGATCCCTGACGACACCACTTTACAGTCCATTCGATAAGAGCGGAAATGCTCCCATTTTAAAAGCTGAAAATAGCGCAAAGTAGAAAAAGTTCTGATTGATATACTCTGACACTCTTTTCACAACTCTTCTCGCCAAATGCTTTACTTATCGCTACGTAACAGTGCCTTTGCACAATAATGAAAATGTACTCTGTACACTACTTTCGAATTTAATCTGTTTACACTCTAATTTTGACCGCCGTTACTTGACCGCTTACTCTTCTGAGCCAAGAGATCATATTCCTTGCGGATCAAACATGGTATCGTCTACAGAGTCGGATACCATTGTCAGCTTTCAAAGCGGTGACTGTATAGGTGCTGTAAACCATTGATTCGGCCCTTTTTCTTCGGACTTCAAAGCCATTTTTCAGATATTTTAGACGAGTATGGAGTCTGGAACGTCGCACGAGTGGTTCATTATCTCAGTGAAGCAGAGGTGAGAGCGATCGCACAACTGTCCCCGAGAACTCACTGTATGCTGCGTAGATGGTCATCGAGTACGATGGCTGGGGAGCGAAATACAGAGAGAAAATATCTCCCAAGTCGACGAAAATCGCTCCGTTCCACACATTTACGTGGGAAGCTAAATGCTGGGCAAAGTACGAAAATTATCCTTGGTGGCCTGCCGTTGTACGTGAGCTTTTTCGGGTAAAAAGCTGTTTATAGTTGGACTTCAGGTCGCGATTCGAGTTCCCGGGACCACAAAGGGCAAACGCTACCTCGAGTCGGAGAGCAAGCTTCATGTGGATTTCCTGGACAATAAAGATCTGAGCAAACGCACGAGGTAGAGCTGACTGGAGAATGTACAGAATCTCTCTGATCTATTGACAAGATGCTGGCTTTCGAAAAAGAACGTTGAAAGCTTTAGCGAGCAACATGAAAGCCGACAATCCGAATACTTTGGCAAAGAATTTGAGTTCTCGCTGCAGAATTTGAATCAGTCTACGGCCGCGGCTCAGCTTCCGAAATTTGGTCGCGGGATCCTTCCAAAAAACCTGGGTACGAGCGAACGCTCAAGCCGATGCGATGCTTATGAGTCTTTTTGGCGTAGAAACGGCACAGCTTACATCAGTCGCGATGATCAGGAAGAAGCAAGGAAATAGAACCTGGCGATCTCGATATTCCACCAGTCGAGAGCGCTATCGTCTCGCGTATGTATTCACAGAAGAGTCGGGGCCGTCACGCGGAATACATACTTGGAAGGGAGGAATGCGATTAACTAAAACGTCTGACAAAACGAAACGAAATTCCTCTGAAAGGAAGCGAGATTCTCAAGCAGGTACGTCCCCACCTTGTGTGCTGCAATGTGCTGACATTGGACCTTAGTCGTTCGACCAAAAATAGGGAGACCCAGGCTTGTGAAAGTTGCTGAGAATGAACCAGAAGCCGACTCTCCTGTCCCTCAACCTGAAGCAGCTACAAGGCGAGTTTTACGGCCTAAAAAGCTAGCTGTCGACCCTCAATCACTGAGATTGAAGAAGCGAATGATGTCCTCAGAAAGCACAAAAAGAGGTACAACAAGTCAAACGCATGAGCAGTTTTATTCTCTTCCACTGATCCGAAAGAGAAGGAAACGAATGAAACCAGCGATCGACTCTGAGGCAGCCGCTCCAAACACAGATACAACTGAGAAGCTTCAAGCAGAGAATAGCGAATGTGAAACAACGAAAGAGATTCAAAGCGGAGACCCGTCAAGCCTCTGGAAGAAGGCGATCTTAGCGTACCGCCAAACAGATCAACATTCGAAGGTATCGCCTGCCCTGAGCGTCACAAACGAAAGCACTTTTATCGAGCCTGAAGCCAAATCTTCTCAATCAGAAAAAAAACTGCCAAAAAAAGCTAAGGAGCGCACGTGCAAGCCGCCCGCAACTGCACTGCTGGGAACATCTCCAAAGTTCCAAGTCGACATTTCAAGCGATCCAAAAAAAAGCCCGTCAGATTCCGCGGCTGGGAGCACGTCTGAAGAGCCCATTCGGCCTACTTCATTCATTCGACCAAGAATGGAGTCAGAGGAAGACGGAAATGCTTTCTCACAATCCGCTTTGGAGAATGATCGCAACAGGAAGAACAAAGTCGTATTCATCCTCAGCTCCCGAAAATCTCGATCGACCTCGCAGAATTCGGCTCCCTGGATCGAATCGGAGAATGTTCCAACGCATTGCAATGACACGAAAACCTTTCGATTGTGTCATTGGTTCGCCTCACATTTGAATTCTCTTCGAACAACGAGTCAACGGGTTAAAGATAATATATTTTGAGTTCTGTATGATTTGTGTCCGGTACAATCGCAATAGAACGCCCTAGATATGGACGTCTTCGCTTCTAGGCTGACTCGAGCTCGGTGTCCCTCGTATCTCGTACCTGCCCGAGCAGAAACGCTGCATTCGACGGAATTCCAAAGGACTCTATCGCTCTGGTTATTTGCAGCTTTACACAATCCGAATTTGCGCGACTCAGTGGCCGAAGTGTGGGCAAAGGACGAACCAACCAACAAGGAGCTCGAAAAATGGCTGCTCCTTAACGTAAGCCTGCAGATTTAGCGGTAGCGAGGTCTCTGAGCTCATGTTTCGCTCAGACTGGTGAATCGAGAGAAACTTGTCAGGACCTCATGGAGGGGAAGCTTCCCGTTAAAAAGCTCCTGGCGCTTTTGGGTCGAATTGTGGATAATTTAGAAGGAAGAATGATGATGGAGGTGAGCAGTAACGCTATCGCGTGGTCTCTACAGCCTCGAGAGTGTGTAGAGCTCTTCAGAATCTATGAAAGAAGCGTTCGAGATGATCGTTGATATCGGGACGCATGAGGTATCGGCATCTAGCGCTTTGTATCTCTTTCTGCTTATGGTTTCGATCTCTCAGCAACAATTTTTCGACCCAATTTGCACGCTGTTTCCACCGAGTGTGACATTACTATTGAGCCAAGAAAATCCGCCTGAAAACTCGCAACTCGAAAAAGAGATCGGCTTTTTGCAAAAGGTTTGAAGCGATTCGAGCGTCCATTTGGTCTCACACGATGTGTTTTTGCAGCGTACAGAGCTACTGGAAACTCGTATGCAGTCCCTTAACGAAAACAGCCTTTCAATCGTCTCGGATGGACCTCAATCGGATGAACAATCGAGCGAGGAAAAGGTACTTTTTTCTAGGAAGAAACTCCCATTACGCGGTGCTGAGCCTTTGATATCCAGAGCCAGCACTTGATGAACGAACTGGAGGCTTTTGCGAACGTGTTGAAAGCGTATGTGTTGCTTGCTCAGTCTTTGAATCAGCTGATGTGATTGTAGCGGGGATGACCTTATCTCCGAGAAAATCGCTTGCTGGACGCATTTCTCGAGGCTGCAAGACATTGGAATGGCTTCCGCTGCTTCAGAGGCACACGAAAAGCTGCAGCACATGGATCAGATCATAAATAGTCTCACTGTACGTCGTCCTTTCTCCGGTGCTCATGCGCTATACCATTCTGTGTAGCTTTTCAGCGCTTTCGAAAAGGAGGTGGTGCACATCAAACAAGTGAAGACGATTTGTGACCAGTACGTAATTGAAATTTCCACGCTTTTTACATGTTTATTGGACTCCTGGATAGAGTGGATGAGCGCTGCACACTATTATCGTCAAGCGAGCATCTCCAGCAGATTTAAAGCCATTAAGCGGTATGTTTAACGTCGGAAGTAATAGACAGCATATCTCGCGGTTGACAAGAATTTCAGATGAGAAAGAGAGTCTAAACGATAATACACACATTACACTCCGCGGCATCCAAAATCTTGGCAATACGTGTTACTTTAACGCCATTTTACAAGCACTGGCTGCATCGCGTTCTTTTCAAATGTACTTGGACGAACTGGTCACAAGCGCTCCATGTCGCCTCCCTGCTGTCACCACAGCGTTAAAGAGATGCATGCAAGGTTCTGGTTGCTCGCAGCTCTCTTCGTCGGACTCTGATTTCCTCTCTGTATAGAATTACAGCCAGGGAATGAGAACACCCCAAAGCCTCTGATCCCTTCAGAATTAAATCAGCAACTAGCACTTCGAATTGGGAATTTTGGCCGGAGAAAACAGCAGGTTTTGACTGCTTCAATCGCCACTCAGAGGCGTTCTGATGATGACTGTAGGACTCTCAAGAAATCCTCCATCTCTTATTGCATCTGATTCAAAGAGAGCAAGCGACCGAATTGTACCCGGATCGCGGTCTACGAGATATTGCAGCGTTTCTACGTGGAGACTCAGTAGGTAATGGAGAGCTTTCTTCATCCCGAGGTTCCACAGGGTATGGATCGCTACTTCCAGCATTATTTTCATTGGAAGGATCCATCAGCTACGAGCAATTCAGACAAACAGTAGAGACTTGTGAGCGGTGGATGCCATTATGTGGTCTCGAGGGTAACTTTCTGCAGTGTACGAGCTGCAAAATGAATCGTCCAGTGTCAAATCATCGCTTCACAAGCATTTCTCTCGCATTGGGTACGTCATCCAAAGTGGAGAAGATCACACTTGATGCTTGTTTGCGGTATTACACTAGAGAAGAGCTTATATCCGACGTCGAGTGCGTGCGTTGCAGTATCCGGCAGGCGATCGAAAGCACTTGTCTCCAATACGCATCGCTGACGACACAATTAGAGGCTGAGGGCGGATGGGAATCGAATACGGCAAGCCCTCACTCTATGGAGGTCGAAATCAAAGTACACGATTGTCGGAATCGCATGCACACACTCCAGCAACTCCTGGAGTCCTCGAATCTCCATCAGATCGACCTGCAGAATGTCATCACGCCGGCTGAACGGATCGTTTCCAATTGTACAAAGTCGATGCGATTCACGCGATGCCCCGAGACATTCTGCTTCCATTTCAACCGGAAAGTCTATTTCGATTGGAGTGGGACCACGAGCAAACTCGACACACACGTCGTATTTCCAATTGAGATTGATATGCGTCCATTCTGTTTCTTTGGGGAAGCGAATTTGCCTGTGAATTCCTCAGTGGATCGGGCACATTACCTGTACGAAATCGTGGCAGTGATCTCACATCATGGAGACGAGCATTCCGGGCACTATATCGCGTATCGACGAGTGAAAATCAGCGATGCCCACGCATATCAATGGTTTTGGGCCTCTGACGACGTTGTGCATCGAGTGGAAATCGATCAGGTCAGATCTTCTCGCGCGTATTTGCTGTTTTACGAGCGGAAGGAATCAGAGTCTACCCGAGTCAATGGAAATTATGGCTCTTCACGGAGCTCTCTCAGAGAAGCCGGGAGCTTTGCATGGAGTAGGAAGGGAATTTCAGGCAGTCAAATGGATGACTTGGAGACCGTGGAAGCGACAGATTTCGAGATGACTGTGGAAAGAGATCTAAAGCTCAGTGCGCACCCTGACAACCTTAGCTGGGCTCGTTGAGGATCAAAGACTTTTGGGGAATAGCTTGCAATCAAACACCAGCCGAGAATGCGAAAGGTGGCATCTTTCATTAATCGTAATGGTATCATAATCAAAATGTTTTATTGGACAATTCTCGCGGTCGATGTAAGGTTGATTTCTTCGTCCGCGCTTGGAGACTGTCCCGAGACATTTTGAGCTGGGATTGATCCTGATACATATGCGCCACCTTCAGAGGTCTGACCCAACGACTGAGTGAGCTTTGGATTGAATATTTTAAACTGCGGTGCTACTTCTTTCGGACCCGACCTGGCTGATTGTGCCGAATAAGGATTGCTGGTGACGATCGGCACAGAAGGCGCTTCATACGGATTAGAAGGCGGTGGAGCTGTTACTTTGACAGCTTTCACATTGCCAAATTTCGCGGTGAGTTGCTCATTCCCCACACTCGATCCAAATCCATCGGCTTGAATGGGTCGCTGTGTTCTCGTGATTTTCGCAGTGTTCCGAGGAATCGCACAATGTGATGGAGCTGCATACATATTATTAGGCATCATTGGGACCGCATTCGGCATTTGAGCAAGATTGGTGTTGTACTCCAAATCGGTCGGCGGAGGAGCGAGATCTGGTTTTCGATCCATTGGATCTGTGGTTGGAGTGATCCCTGGAGGTAGATAGGCTGCAGCTTCATTTAGATCTTCATGCCGAAACTGAAGGGGAAGGAGAAATTGTCGAATTTGATCGCCTTTTGCGACATCATACGCAGTTTGTCGTGTGTTGTTTCGGATAGCCGGATTCGCCCCTCGATTGATAAGATACTTTACGGTCTCCTCGCGACTTTGCGCCGCTGCTACATGTAATGTCGTGTTCCCTCTGGGTCCAAGGACATTCACATCGACACCGCGATCGAGTAAGCACTCAATCATTCGAATTCGACCGTGATATGCGGCGGTATGTATTGGAAGATAACCAGCAGGATTTAGCGTGTTTTTAAGATCGAGCTGAGATTCATCCAATAAGCGCATGAATTTTTCGTCCATTCCTTCTTCGATGGCCGCATGAAGCTGCTCCTCAGGGGTCGAGGATGGCGCTAATATATCCCCCAAATTCTTCACATTTAGCTTCTCGGCGAGGAAGCTAAACATGGTTTTGAACTAGCTTATGTGGTATTGGAACAAATTGGAGGCTACTATACGGATTATAACCAATCGCATTAACGCTATTTCATGTATGTCATGGAAGAAATCGAGCATATATTGGTACTTCCTATTGCGTTGTCTGCGGGCGTGAATTGGCAGCACATACAGCAACGATCATTGAAAATTGAAGGAGAAGTAGTCAATTATGCGTATTGGTCGCTTGCAACGGTGCGCTTCCGGTCGTGAAGCACTTTTAGCAGAATTAAATGGCATGTAACTTTGGCTAGCACACTATCGCGATCGCACTTGCATGTAGTCCAAGTCGAGCGACAAATTTCGGCCGGCTGTGCGGATATCTAGCTTATCCGGTAGGGTGTGTGTCGTATTCTTCTGCCCTATTTTCTAGGGAAAGGCACGCCTTGTAACAAACGCTGCGAGAATCACGTGCTGGAAAGACTAGCGGAAATTTGTGGATCGAGGCCATCAGCATACAAATTCCCATATAAAAAAAGCCGAAAATGCTTCTGTTCGAGCTCCCTACACATGTTCTAACCCGATGCTTATTGGCCAAAAAAGACATGCGCCAGTATTGATGTCGACCAATTTCTGCACGAAAAGCCAGCAGCTGGTCGAAAGCCGCAGAAGGAATAGAGCAAATTTCTAAAAAAAGCGTGGCGACTACCTCCACCCAGAAACGCATACTTGAACAATGTAAGATGTAGAGGTCATACATAACAAGCAGCATGGGGTGTATTTGGCCATCTTTTTTTCTCACTCTCTATACAGCTCGAATTTTTCCGAAGTTATACTCAGCAGATCGGATTTCATTGCCCATTTTCAAATTTCTGTTCTTCTCAACAGACCAACTTCCAACTTCAGTACTTACAGTCAAGAGTAGCAATTATGCGTATCAACTATATCATATCGCTGGTTGTGGCTGCCGTTGCATGCAACGAGTACATTGCCGCCGAACAGTGTACAGCTCATGATGGCGGCAAAACCCCTATCCCGAATCAGGGACCAGTAGTGCACCCTCCTATGCCGCCTGTGGTGACCCCTACTGCACCAGTTCATGGAAATCCCCCAGGAGTCCCTCCAAGTGCACCTGACAACTTGAACAACCATCCCTGGAGCCCCATCACACCTACACCGCCTGTAACCCCAGCACCGGGACCAGCATCAGGGACCATTCCGAAACCTCCTGTAGCGAATGAGTCCAATCATTCGCCTCCAGGAAATTATCCATCCACTCAAATCCCTCCAATCAATCCGAATACCGCTCCAAGCACTCAACCTCCGGTTGATAACGGCGGTGGATCAGGTGGAGGAAATGGCGGTGGAGGAAAAGTCCCAAATGCTCCATCTCCAGGACGAAATACCCCATCTCCTGGACCAGGTAACTGTGCTCCTCCTGGCACGACAATTGAGTACATCGACTTGTGTGAGGACAATTACCCAAACTGTACGGTTGTGCACGTTACCAACATTGGTTCATTCCCGGTCTACTTTTCACCCGATCAAGTTTGCTCCGGAATCACTTCATCGGAATCTCAAAACTGCCCGAAACAAAATGTGACTGGAATTTGTCACGCCGACCATGCATATTCATCGTGTGAACTTCATGTCGACTCTGCGTGCATGCTGCTTCCCGAAAACTATTTCGGATGCGCAGTCGTTAACATTGGAGCCGTTCCCGACAGCCACATGCCAGAGACTCTGTAAGATGTGTGCTGGCACCGATGTCCATGTCCCCAAGTTTTGTCCCTTTTGCGTACTTTCATAATCAAAATTTTGTGCATCCATTTCCGTTATTTCTCTTCTCTCTCTACTTCTTTCTTTATCCTAAAAATGTCCCCAGGAGCTTGGTACCACGTCCAAGTTGACAGTTATTTCACTAATTAAACGAAGCGGGGAAGCGCTGATCAGCTGGTCAAATAGGTCGCCAGTGAGCTCGATATCTCGTGTTTGATCAATGTACGATGGCTGTGGGTCTGCTCACATCCATGCTCGAGTAATCATAGAGGCCTGAAGCTATACTCCTATTCGAATGACCTACGGAACTCAATGATCATGTATGTGGTATCAGACCTACTGCAACATTTCCGCTCAAGTTGTCACTATGACTGGCAAATCGTGCTGTAATCTACTTAAGAGGAAGCCCACCTGCCTCAACAATCCCTCCAGACCGGAGGCATTCAATTTGGAATCGCAAGGACACGAGGATCCCACTACGATCGGGTTGGCTTTGTGCGAAACGTGGCTGGGCTACAGTAGTAGTTATAGATCCGGAAGCAAAGCCGAATCATAAAAGATAAAGGTTATGCATTGGGAGTGAGATCATTCAGATGGCGATTTAATAAACTCGCTGATACACACTTGCAAGGTCCGACCTTCATTGTGATGAAAGACTTGGCTATTCATATCGACTTTGGAAGCATGCAGGGGCAAGCTAGCAAGACCAAGAATGCGTTGGGTTCAAAGAAGCAGGTCATACTGGCGCGAATGTCGAATAGCGATATATGCATTGTGATCTACGTGCACTTATGGCGACACAGCCCAACGGGACACCCGACTCCCCAATCAGAAGTGTATCGGACAGATTGGAAGGATGTAAATGTGATCGCTAGTTGCTGCATTTTCGTCAGCTGAACACTGGACGTGGAGTGAAGATAGCGGAGAGTATCCAATGTGTTTGACGACGAAAGTAGCTCTGGTGATAATGGCGGTATCTTGGGCTCATCCGATGCAGTAGATCATTCCCAAAGGAGCTATACAAGCGATGACCAGTCCTGTGTAGAATATCAATGGCATCAGAAAATAACGAAAGCCCTTGGACACTGCTGGCAATATTGAGGTGGTGTTGCGAACTGCGATGCGAATAGTGGTGGAATGAACCAGGCAATACGTCCATATATCTTCCAGTAAGGTTCCAGGCACTTTTCGAGATATGTGGATATGGACGCTTCGATGATCGCAGATTGGCCTGCGAGATGCATCCTAATGAAGAGGGGAATAAAGTCATCTCTCATCGCCATCCAGTTGGAGCTCGATTGGAAGGGCCATAGTGAGACGGCTAAAATTGGAAGGCACTATTGCGAGCAAAGATCTCCTCTCAAGACTGCTTGCTATATCTGGACCGGCGATGGCGTAACTGTGGTTAAACCTGTACAATCCACCATAGATCCAAATGCATATTCATAACCAATGTAGACTTCGCGGTTGAGCAAGTATATTTGATGCGTGTCGACCCAAAGTAGACAGACGTCAAACGAAAATCATCAGACAGCGTGGGCTATATATGTAATATTTGAATCATTATATGAATTTTAGTTAGCTTCATCGCCTTTCGTGTTCATACAGCATGTGCACGGATGCTCCGGGAGGCTCTATAATGAATATTAGGGTTTATAAACAAAATATCCCAATTTTTGTGAAAATTAAACAAAATATCCCAAATTCAAAAATAATGAAACAAAATATCCCAAAATTATAAAATATATAAAAGAAATATCCCAATAGTGATTGAGCCTTACATAGAATTACCACTGAGCAATTTCAAAAAGCAAACCATGTCGACATTATCAAGAAGTAGTAGCTCTTCATCACTATCCAGCTTATCGTATTCTTCAGATATGATCGAGGATGGAACAAGCCTTATCTATGCCCAAAGATTCTTCGATTCTGTATAATACACTGACAGGGAATTTATTCGGCTGTC
>CACSLJ010000223.1:0-43379 GCA_902706625.1 Albugo laibachii | reverse complement strand
GAAATAGTCGATTATGATTGAATGTGACAGAAGTGACGTACATCAGGACAGCCAAAGCACGAATGAGCGAAAACCACATTCGAAATTGAAGTGTCCCTTTGAACTATACGCAAGGATGACCAGAAGAACTGGGGGTCAAGGGATCTTTGCTGCTAGAAACCCCAATCATAATCATCCACCAGCAGAGGAAATAGCATCTCTTGCAACTGCACGAACATTGCCAGCCCAAAGTAGGAAAAATATGCGACAGCTCCTTACAGCAGGGGCCGAACCAGCAGCAGTCTTATCTCCTATATGGCAAAACCCTAGTATCCTTTCAAGGTGGGGAAATCGTGTCCTCCTTACTCGTCATTACTTAGGACGCGAATGCACTAGAACTAATCTAATTTATCAGAGTTCATATTCAGGAATATCATCGCTGTATTTTTGGTTGCTTTCGATTGCACTACAAAAAACGTGGTCCAAATTTCCTTTCGAAGAATTGTTATTCACCATGATGTAGCTAACGAACTACACCAAAACGTAACATTTTTGCGATACGCTACAACCACTCAAAAAATGGTTTCAATATTCACTCCTTTTTTTCTTACAGCCTTCCCTCAAAACTATCAACCCCTCAGACATCGCCACGCATCATTCCCGAAATCCCCTCATGCCCCGCCGCATCTGCACCATTCATCGCTCGCTTTACAGCGGCACCGTCCTCGTCCGTTCCATATTCACCCTCACCGTTCCCATCTGAGCCTTCGTTATCCACACCATCACCACTAATTGTGCAACACAGCAACACGGATCCTCTGATAGTGGTTGCGTATTCCAGTCAGGAGAAACTTGGGGACGCTGTGCAGACGCTCGCATGTGGGCTAGGATACGCTGTTACGATGAAAAGTTCAATTGCAGGAAACGGATCTACCTCAAATGTGATCGAGGTGCCCTAAGTGTGAAAACACTAGGGAAAGAGCGCCAACGTCAGCCCAGCTCAAGCCGAATCGGTTGTTCTTTCCTTCTGAGTGGAAATTTCTCAAAAAGGCTGGGCAGTTGGAAGCTCAACTTTTTGTAGTGCAGCCGTAATCACATTCCGCCACTCCATCCTTCCAGCCATTAGCATCACCGGAAGCTTACTAGCACTCAGGCTGCTACTGTCAAGAATATGACCTTGGCTGGTGTAAAACCATTAGGAACTCTTCCAATGGTACTTCCGAAAAATGGAAGCGCCTTTGTGAACCTTTCTACATTAAACAATGGGCGAGCGAATGTGCGGAAGGATATGCCTGCACTCTCAGAGATGTGATAAAAATGGTACGATAACCTCTCTTTTTTTCGCTCACAAAGAGAGTGTTAAGCTTGCTCGGCAATACCCCAATGTTGCATTGATGTACTGTACATACATGACAAACAAATATAGACCTCCCTTACTTCATATTGTAGGTGTGATAAGCTTCAATAGCCATTTCTCGGTCGGATTCTGCTTTCGAAGAGAAACAAAACGATTATACGTTTGCATTATCTAAACTTGCGACCATATAGGCTCCTGAGGTAAGCCCGGCTACGACTGTAACAGACCAAAAATCGGCGTTGATGGCAGCGATAGATAAAGTATTTTAACCTTCTTCCCACTTTCTGTGCAAATAGCATGGTAACAAGAACATGCTGGCCAAGTGAAAACAACAATTCGAGACGAGCGAAGAATGGAATGTGTTTCTTCAACAGTGATGTACTCTGGTTGTGGCCAACCCGGATGTGGAATATGAATTACAGTGAAAAGAGCTTTCAGATTCTTTCAAAACGAAAGTAAAACCTCTCGTCTCATATATAAGAAACGCTTTGTGAATGCGAGCACCTCCAAATATCTGCATTTTGGGAACAAAGCTACGTCTGGAGTTGAAGGCGCCCATTCTTGCATTAAAAAAGTTCCTGAAATTATCAACAGTGGACCTGCTGTCGGTGCTAAAAAACTGACTCATGCACATGAGCATCAGGTTAGAACCAAAGAAACACGTCGCAGCGAAAAAAAGTTACGTTATTCGAATGTGGTTGCCGTCAAATTTCACTCCGGTATGCAGGAGTATATCAACTTTTGCCATCAAGAAGTGTCTCGAGAAATTCAAGAGAGAAACAGAAGAAAGAGGTGATTGCACAATGGTGTTCACCTCAGCCATGGCGATCCCTTGTGATGACAAGTTGAAGAAGATAAAGAATATTAGGAGCACACTGACATTAAATGACTTCCATACGCAATGGCATCTTGATTGGTGACAAGATGCAATGGTAAGACATTTATTCTGTAATTTGCGTATTTGAGCTATATTATTTGGTCCACATTTACTGTTGTGATGGTGTTGTATCATAGGACTTAAACGATGAATCTGAGGCCATGAATGTATAATGGTCCGTGCTTGAAAAGCAATTAAACGAATTACCAGGTGGCCATCAAAACGTCCTGCTGGCCCAAATGATCCAGCTGGTGGAAGTCCATAGCTCATTGGGGGAGGTGAGAGCTCCGGCAATACAAACAGAAACCCGCGGTCGTCTCCCTGGTTCCCGTAACCTTCCGAAAAGCAGCACAAAACGAGACTTATCCAAGTTCAAGAATATGGAATAGGTGGAGTCACTGAAAAAATAAAAATGTTGATGCTGCGGCCAAGTAGGACACAAGAAACGAACTTGCCTGTTGTCTCATATCTCATATGAAATAATGAATCTTTCGACAGCTTGTACATATTTTTACATTAAATTGGGTGTGGAGAACGAGTGTTAATTTAAGGAAAAGGGGTGTGAATATACAGGCACCATTTTCATTAGTACCCACCAATAATAGTGCATACCCTTCCTAAATATCGATAGTAATCACATTTGGTGCTTTTGTTGAAGCTTTTTGACGCCATCCGCTCAGCACAAGCCAAAAAAGAGCAAACATGACACAATTTGAGCGACCTGAATGTCATCTGCCTCCACCCGCGTACAGTCAACAGCGGAAAAGAAGCTGGTGTGGTGCAAGCGCCACACCGAGTACTTCAAGCTGTTGCTGCGCGCGCTAAGTAGATAGGCAGGCTCGGCGTTCAAGCTATCGAAGATCCCGTCGCACGCAACGCTTCTTGTGCTGTTTAAGAAACTTTTCACTGAGGAAGCTGTGCGCGCCAACCCCGGGCGCAAATCAAAACAGTATGTGTGCTGACCCTTCCTCGAGCACGCTCTCGTCTTCGGAATCGACTTGTGCGAGCTGATACAGATGCCGGTGATCAAGTGGGCGACGATGTGCGCGAAGGCGGAGAAGATTCGCAGCACTCTCGTGCGAGACGCTGCCTACGTCCCCAACGCGAAGCTGAAGGACATGGTGTTCTCGGCTGAGTGGCTTCAGAAACTACAGGGGTGACATTGGCTGAAATCATGGCGTGTACACGGAGAGGCTACGTCTGAGCAATTATCCAACGTTATGCTCTACTTCATCCCTCCCAATACAAGTGCACACATAGAGCCACATGATGTCGGCATCATCCAGTCATTCAAAATCCAGATGAACAAGATCAGAAATGCGTACGTGGTAGACAGGCTTGACGAGTTGCTGGCGCGAATGGATGGAGTGGGAAACGAGAGTGCCGAGATTAATGGTTTGCAGCTCTTCAATGTGAACATTCTAGTGGCGATGCGATGGGCTCAGGAGGCTTAGAGCATGGTGACGCAAGCCAAGCAGCAAATTGCTGGTGTCACACTGGCATACTTCAAGAAGATACCTTTGAGCTCGTCAGCAACATGCACAAGTTGCACATATGACCGCATACCATTCTCTAGCTCGTAGTTTACCTCCCTTTATACTTTCATATCTGAGCGTTGTGTATTCCTTGCCAAAATAAATACTTTTTGAACCCAAATTTGATGGTTACTAATGAGAATGGTCCATGTAGTAATTCCCATTAACATCGATACGGTAGTATTTTCATTGTTAAAAAGTAGGGAATTGTCAGTGCTCGTATAGCTGCAAATGGGACTTTGCACTTGAATGACTTTCATGCACAGCGGCATCTTGATCCAACTCCATTACATTTCACCATCTTGTGCTCTGATAAAGATGAACAAGAAAAAGCTATATCTTCTGGTTTCATTACTCTTTTGCTGAATTATATCCAACATTTGGCCAATGATGAACGGATCGCGCTTTCCTGAGCCATTTGCGTTGGGTGTCAAAGCGACGGGCACGCGGGTCTTGTTCTTCTTCGATCCTTTACTTGTCATCGGATGATAGTCGCGTCGGGGGCGAGGCAGTAAAAGAGTCCTTTTTAACCATGTTTTAGTATTCAGCTAACGAGCCCCTTTCAAGAGTGCTCGAATCGTATCACGCTACGCAGGTGTCGGCATAGCGCTCACTGAGCTACTCTCGTAGTGGATGCTCATCTGCTTAGAGCCATAGCGTTTCTGGAATGCCTGGAGCCAGCCGTTGAAAAAACGACAGTATCTGGTCATTCTATACACGGCTCTGCGTTGCAAAGCGCTTTAATTTCGCTTCGATTGAATCTACACTCAGCATCACACGTTTCAATTGGCATTGCAGCACCCAGCTGGCAAGTTCTTCATCGACAGCTGGAAAGAGGAGAGGCCACGCTCGCTTGCACTTGAGTTCGGCTTTTTCACGGGTAGATTCTTCTTTCGGTCACGTATGATGCCCGATAACTACCTCTGGTCCGGCGCCTTGGCGAGGTTGAACTCTCGCATTGCCCTTGCCACAAGTTGGAGCTGCGTGAGAGTGGCATTCGCTCCGTTCCACAGGCATATCTTCTTTTTTGCTCGAATGTCAAATCGCCAGTTGCTTTCGGTCGTGACCGCATCGTAGTGATTAATAAAATGTACCTGTCAAAGTGCTTGTGGCTGGGATCGAGCAGGGATAGTCTTCAATCCAAGAATCAACGATCTTATCGATGTAAAGTGGGTTTAGAAAGTGAGCACCCCCCCAATGAAAGTCACGTTTAACGTCTGTGCTTTGTTGATTTTCTTACATTTTTGCTTGAAACTTGGACAAGAAGGATCGTCTTTCATTGCTGTGTTTCTCGCAGTCTTCGTTAAATTCAAATTTCAAATTTTGTTAAAGCTGTCAGCATTAAAAGAAATTTCTGGAAAAAAGTCTACGACCTCGCAATTATAACTTGGAATTTGTATTGCCTACTTAAATGCCCACACATAAGCCTCACTCGTCCGGCGCCAGACGGACGCCTCGTCCGTAAAGAGGACATTGGCCCAGTCTTCCTCAAGAGGAAGAGCAGCCTACACCCGTTTGGCGTACGCCAGCGTCTTGCTCTTGTGTACCTTTGAAAGGTATGGTTTCTTGCGAGAGCTTCGGCCATTATGACCAGTGGCTTTGGGCCTGTTGCGCAATGTGGTGAGCTTCACGGGGCGGCCGATCTCGTCGGAGACCTCGGCGGCGATGGCGACAGCTTTTTCAAATCGGATCTTCTCCACTACACGCACGATGCGCCGGTCGGTTCGCTCATCGGTGATGCGGGGGCGACCTGAGTGTGGCGCACTGAACGTATGGCCACGTCTGCGATCAGCACGAAGAATGGTTTTAACGGAGGAGACCGATATTTCAAGGTCCCTGGCGAGTCTCTTTGCCCCTAGGCCTCGGTGGGACTTCGTCACGCAGCGCAAGCGCAGGTCTTGTGAGTATTCTTTCCGGCGGGAGGCTTGTTGAATGTTGATGTGCGTTACGTGAGGCAAATGAAGAGTGAATCTGCTGTTGTGTTGTTAAAATGGTCTGTGAAGCTGCACATGCACTTTTAACTTGATTAAAGAATGGGATTATGTATAGGCACTTAAACAGGCAAGACAAATTCTAGTTAACATGGTGGGGTCGTGGACTTTTTTTCAGGAACATATTTTTCTGACGCTGATCGGCGGAACATCAAGAAACATATCCAATAAGCGAAGACTGTGAGTTGTGGAGCAAAGAGAGACAAATCTTCCCATCCTATTTACGCGCCAAAAAAATGAAAAATAAACAAAAACGAATAGAAAACGTAATTTTTCGTCGGAGGTGCTCACTTTTCGGACCTACTGTATGAGAAGCTAGAAATGACTGGATAGCGTCGCCACGTTTGAGTAATGATAGATCTCTTGTATATGATGCGTGTTCTGGCCTCGGGGCAAATCAAATATGACAGGTTTATCTGGATTATGCAAGTAGTTGTGCCATGGCATGGATAAGATGATTGATAGTGCAGCATCGAAATGCGGGCGGGCAAAATGCATCTTAATCATTGTGTCTAGGCCGTATGCTACTCCATTTATTTCTTTTTTTTGTGCAGAGAAATCAAATGATTCTTATCATACAGCTGTGATTGATTTAATGGAAGTGAATCAAATCGATACTTCTTACGATGAGTTGAGAAATCTCCTAGTATAATTAAGCGAGAGAGATTGCACGTTTAGATGCTCAAAGGATGCTACGTATGATTTGTTAGTTTCAATGACAGAAACATGATATACAGTTTAAAGTGTCTGAAAGAGGCTCGCATAATAATAACAAAGTAGATCTATCGTCTAATGTATTCTACAGAATGTTGAACGCTTCAGCTATACCTTCGATCACTTTTTGGTCGAAGAGAATCCTCCAAAACCCATCATGTTTCTCATTTCTTGTTCCTCAATCGAGATTTCTTCCTTCTTTTCATTCTGTTGCTTCTCTTTATCTGTCCCTTTTCTATGTCGTTTGTGTTCATTTTCCTCCACTGTTTCAGTACACTCATCATGATCCTCCACCACTGACGCTCTTTTCCGTGCAAGCAAAGGTTCCCATTTACTCTGTATCGCTTTCTGAAGTCTCATTTTCACTTTCTCCACAGACGATCTCTCTACCCGCATGCTAAAGCCCAATCTCCTCAAATCTATCACAAAATTAATCGGTATTCATTATTATTCATCTTTACTCACGTCTCTTTCCATTGACATGATCCAAATACGCCACCGAATCCTTCAGAGTGACTTCGCACACATCGCAATGATACCCAGCATTCGACGATTGCGGAGTTTGGCTCCCATCGGCTTGGGAAAGCATTTGTACCTTTCCGATATCATTGTCAAGTGCGAGTTTCGATTCTCGAGCTTTCAGTAAAGCCGGCGTGTTTTGCTCAACCAGACTGGAGCCCTTTTTCTCTGCTTTTCGAAATTCGATGCGATCCAATCGAATGCGTTTCGTATCGTTTTCTGATTCAGTCGAAGTCGTGCCATTTGCACGCAACTCTGCCAATTTCGCGTAATGCGCGCGATCCCATGTACGACGCTGAACATTCGACACTCCTTTAGGAGGATTCTACACAGAAGCAAACGTAAGAAGCGATTTTGACGATAACTATAGTTAAGCACCATTTTGCATCGATGTTGATTGATTTTATCCAATCATGACGTATATGGGCAAGAAAAAGAATATTCAACCAATCATTTATCGGAAAACAAGCATAAGGTTCTTTATTGAGCAAATTTATGCGTTTACTCCGAGAAGAATTCCATTACTGCCGGTATTGTTGTTTGGTAAATACGTGATATTACGCGATTTCGAGAGAGTTTCCGCAACTTCACGCGCCGCATCGATACGTTGTACCTCAATAAACCCATTTCCACTTTTGGCGACTGCTTCAGAAACCAATTTAGCGGCTTCAGACTCACCTTCAGCGCGGATAATAGCAGCTTGTCGTTCTTGTTCTGAGCGCATCACCACAAATTTTTGACGCTCTGCTTCTTGCTGGGCGACTTGTTTCTGTTCTACAGCGCGTGTGAACTCTGGTCCATATTCCAAATGTGTGATGGAGACATCATCCAAAGAGAGAGCGAATCGACCCGCTCGTTCCTTAAGCTCTTGCGAGATCTGATGTGATACTTTATCACGGAATGTGAGCAGCTCACTCGCATCGTATTGAGCGACCACAGACTTGAGCACTTCGTTACCCACAGAAGGTAAGATTCGATCCGAGTAATCTGCTCCATATTCCGCAAAAATGTGCGGTAGTCGAAGCACATCGGGCCGAGATAAAACACGCAAAGAAATGTTGACCATTTGGAGATCTTTGGTACCTGTGCGTGAGCTAATGACGCGATACGTTGAGCGAACATCGAGAATAGTCGGGTATTGGATGAACGGGATTTTCGCGTGTGTTCCTTCGCCAACGCTTTTGGGAAGAATTCCGCTTCGTCGATCAAAGATTACGGCGCGATGGCCTCCATCCACTACAAATCGCTTTGTAAGTTTTAAAGAGGTGAAGGAAATGCGGATAGAGTACGTACCATCGTATAGACACTCTTGCACTGCGAATCCACCCAAACCAACAGCAGAACCAATCTGCGCAACGCGATTCAAAATGCGAGAACTCATACCTTCCAACGATTTTTAAAGATGAAGAAGGGACTTTTAATCGGGTTCTCACTGTAGTATTTCATTCGACAAAAGGAAACCAACTGCGCGCGCCACAAACGCCGCAAAGAGAAAGCATTTGAAGGGTATCTGTCAGCTGGCCAATACAATTATGTTCCGTCCTATGATAACCGCCGCATTACGCGCACGAATCGCATGTGTGCCACATGTTAGCGCACGACTTACACGAACAACACGCAATTCACCGCAAATGCTGCAACTTTCTACGCATTGGTCGAAAATGCAAACGAATAATTTCCAATCAAATCGCGTTATTCGGGATGAAGATCACGAAAACTCGGATTTTTTTTATGAAGACCATGACGTAGAGCACGACGGCGAATTCGTACAATATGGATCGCCAATGGCATCTATTCAAGAACAAGCTCCGTCATTTACTGCCGATGCGGTCGTAAATGGAGAAATCGCTTCAGTTTCGTTGGATCAATATCGAGGACAATATGTGGTGCTTTTCTTTTATCCCAAAGACTTTACATATGTTTGCCCGACGGAAATCATCGCATTTAATGACCGATCTAAAGAATTCAAAGAGCTCAACACACAACTACTTGCAATCTCTACTGATTCGGCGGAATCGCATCTTGCATGGACAAAAGTACCGCGAAACAAAGGAGGGCTTGGTCGAATGGAAATTCCTCTGGTTTCGGATATCCGTAAGATCATTTCTGCAAAGTACGGTGTGTTATTGGAAAAGGCCGGAATTGCACTTCGCGGGCTATTTATCATCGATAAAGAAGGTACTCTCCAGCAAATCACTGTCAATAATCTACCGATTGGACGAAGTGTGGACGAGACATTGAGACTAATTCAAGCGTTGCAATTCGTCGAAGAACATGGTGAAGTGTGTCCAGCAAACTGGAAGCCTGGAAGTAAAAGTATCGTCGCGACACCCAAAGGCTCCCACGAGTACTTTTCTGGTGTGGACGACGATGAAGACGATGACTCCGACAAAGGGATGACCCTTATCAAGTCAAAACAGCAATTCCAAGACTTGATCAAAAAGCATGAAAATGTCGTTGCAAAATTCATGGCGCCGTGGTGTGGCAAGTGTGCTAAAATTCAGCCGTATGTCCAAGAACTCACCGCAGATCACCCGAAAACGGTATGTCGCTTTTACTTATCAAATCACTTTTTCTTACATTTCCATTCAGATATTTGCGAAATTGGACGCAGATATTCCGGAAATCGAAGAGATCAAAAACGAAATGCAAGTGGATCAATTTCCTGAATTCCGATTCTTTAAGAAAGGCAAAGAAGTTCTTCCGGCAGTTTCTGGATACAAAAAAGCGGTTTTGAAATCCGCAGTCGAGAAATTAGAGCGTCAATAAGTGTTAGCGGAATGCTTATTCGACACGTTATATAAATCTATCACTGATCTCATTCTCGAGAAGCTGCTTCGAATCGAGCTCGCGCCGAAATTTGGATTTTCTCTCTGTACGTTGCGCCAGACACATCAGTCACTGTCTTTCCGGTCATTGATCCAAGTCCTGCTTTTGCATCCGAGAAGGGTGTCGGATTGATGATTGTGGTGATCCCCTTTCCATCTTTGCCCAAGCCTCTTCCCTTCTTCCAACCCATCATTTTCAGCATTTTTCCACCGATTCCCGACTCCAATGCATCCGATTTTGGCTCTGTACGCTCTTTGGAAATGGCTATGGGTGTGGGATTCGACTCGATACGACCGCTTTGATGCTTTTTGGCTTTCCTCTCTTCCATTTCGATGAGTTGCATCTGCGCCGAAATCGCATCTTTGTGCTCTTTTGCCTTTGCGAGATTCTCTTTATGCAATTCCGACAAAGTCTCATGTTTGCGCAACTGAGTGATCGATTTGAATTTCCGACGACACAACTAACCAAATGGAATGTCAGCAAAGATGGAGACAAAGAGAGTCAGTGCGTACCAGACAGATTGGCGCTTCAGTGGGCACATCGGCAAGTGCATGGACGATCGATTCATTCGATTGAGTGCTCGGATCGACATTTTCAGGCTCACTTTGGACGACATTACATGCTTTCTGCACTTGTGACCATCGTGCGATTTCCTTTGCGTGCTTTCGCTTCCGATTTGGCGTTTCTTGGACTACCGAAGGCGCCAAATGCTTGGAATCAATTTGGACCAAATTCGAAAATGAATGCAATGGCTTTGTTTTCAAGGCGGTTTTTGCAAAGGAGAGCTTCATGACGGGTTTCTGTATCGATTTCGCCTCTATCACATCCTTCAAACTCCCTTCCTTTCCCGTAAATACCGCATCATCGATCGGAAGCGGCGGCAAAAAGGGCTCAAATTCGTCATCGTTTTTATACGTATAGTAGCATCCGGTATAGACGTTATAGTATAGTTTCGCCTGCGGGTCGAAATAGCACATGCTGTCGGTATCGTAGTAGAGTCCATATTCTTTGGCGAAAATGTATCCTCCGCCGCCCTTCTCAAACGCGATCGGCCAGGGTTTCCGTGGCTCCTCAATATGCGGTCGCGCAGCCGCTGCGGCTTGATCCAAAAAATCGCATACATCGTCGCCCGTGACATTCTGGAAATTCGCAAAATGACACAAAGCAAATGGGAATTTACTTTTCTGTCAGCATTCCAAAGACGTACGAAATGGCCGTTGCATTCACCTGAAGCGGAGGTGTGTCGTCAGTGGAGGAAGGCTGCTGAGATGCGTAGCCATTCGCAAGTGCCCATTGTGCTTGTTCTAATGCGATTGCTGCGATGGAATTGGATCGATGAGTGGTAGATACTGGTAATGCGTTTCCATGCACGCGGTAATGGTATCCCTCACGGGCGAATGCTAATCGAATGGCTGTGTCTAACACGAGAATTCTTCCATTTCCGGCGGCCTTTAGAGCCGCTGCCGCGCACTTCACTCAGAGAAATGAGTGTGAGGGAAATTCTCTTGAGGGCGTACCTCAACATCCACAAACTCAATAAATGCGAATCCGCGCGATTGTGATGAAAGTCGATCCCGCACGAGTCGAATGTCTTGAATGCCGGAGAAGGAAGCGAAGGCGACTTGAAGCTAGATAAGATGGAATGAGTCATCGGTATCACGCAAGTAAATCGAGTCGTACCGCGCCCTCATCGGCCTCTGAGGGAAGCATTCGAGCGACCAAAACATTTGAGGGAGTCTCACATTCATTCATCTCATCAAAGCTTCCAAAAGATCGAGCTGGAGGTACTGGTTGCTGGTAATGAATCTGTGGAATTTCGACCGGATTCTCTGGTTTCATCGCTGCGCATTTAAAGCACGAAACTCTTCGCGCAAAGTTGTTCACATGACACTTTTTGCATTGTCAGATTCTGAGAAAGAATGGAAGAATGGTGTCTACCTGCTCGCATATCCAATCGAGTCGTGGAACTCCTCTGATTCCGGTCTCATTAGCCAGCCGATTCGATCGATAATTCTCCGTATACGCGAATGAAATTGGTCGATGGTCCAAGAAAAGCGGTTCATTTGCTTGTGAGAACTCTCAGTTTCCATTTGTTACAAATTCGTACAACGTACCAAACGCGTGGAATACAGAAACAGCATCCTCCAATGTTCCAAATTCAGCGAATGCGAATCCACGATGCTCTCCTGTCGTCTGATACACCTCTAAGCGCTCATCCAGCCAAACCATTCGCACAAACCTTTTGGTACATTATTCGAATTTGAATGGGACGAAAGGAAGCGAGCGCTTTTGCCAGCTACGTAGGTGTCAGCAAGGTGTGAGGAAGGATGCATTGTCGTACGATTTGATCCGTGACATTGGGTGAGAGACCGCGAACAATAAGCGTCAAACTCGGTGGAAGATCTCCGCGTCTTTGTGGCCATTTTGGGTCGTATTCGCTGTAATTTCGGTCCGTGCGAGAAGATATGTCGATTGGCAGATTGGTCATTGACGTATTGTAAGTGTATGTCGTGGCGTCTCCCATTGCGGTCAGGCGGTTGGATTGGCTTCCAAAGTGTTCAGTGAGGCGATTTGTCATTGAACGCAAAGCAGATACGAACGGTTAAAGGATTGATAAGGCGATATGAAAACAGATATGTGCAGGTAGAATAAAAGTTTGATAATTATACTAGAAATAGCCGCAAGTATTGCATGAATTGCATTCTCGTAGACGAGGAATGTTTCGCCGCATCTTTCGTCGCCGACAATTGTATACGCCTTCTACCGACTCCTCCAGGAGTTCACTCGAAGATGATGATAAAGAGGTATCACAATGGAAGCTGACAGATGAGCAGTATGATAAGTATCGTAAAGTAAAATGCAATGAAATTGGCGATTTGCGTGCTGCGAGAGTTTTGATACGTCGTAATTCACAAAACAAAATTTCATCGGTGCGACAAGAAGAGAAGAACGCTGCGATCGCATGGGAAAGACTTTGTGAATTGTGCTTATTGTATCAGGAAATTGTAAATGAAGAGAATGAAAAATTTGGAGGAGATCAGGGTTTACGCACTTTATTGCAATCTGACGACGAAAGTAAAGTGACAACGCGCAATATTGAAAATTTGGAAAAGTATCCGGATGGATTCACAGCGGAAATGTTTGTAAATCTTGGTACCACGTTACACCGTGAGAGCTTACTATACGATATGGTGGCTGATGAGAGTAAAATGGTGCGATCAGATCAAAAGTATCAGAAATGTAATATTGTCAAAAGAATGCGTGTTAATTCTATTTGAATACTTTGAACGACTCACATTCTCTCATTTAAAGCGTATTACTTCCAACGGTCGAATGCGCTTTCACCAAATTGCTCAATTGTGTTTACTCCATTGAAATCGACCAAATGTCCTTTCGCATCGACAATTATCACACAGGGGATCCCGCTTTTGCGATCTGAAATGTTGAGATCGACTTCCTCAGCTTTTGCACATACATTATACTATAATAAAGAGAGTGATAGTCGTTGGTATAAGTCTATTGAAAATGAATACTATTTGCTTCAAGGTGGTTCGAAACGGACTGTTAAAAACGAGCCGTAACCAACTTTCATGTTTTTGAAAATCGATCAAATCTTCTTCTTCGCTTCGATTGGACCCGATGAATATAACTTCAAGTCGCTTCTCCTTTGCATTAATGCGTTGATAAAAATCTTTCAAAACTGGTAGAAACCTTTGGCAATCTCCACACCAATCCGCCTATCCGTTAACATCGCTTTTACCCGATCGGTTAATGTCAAGAAACACGTACTCCAAAGTAAAGCGCGTGTAGTTTTCCCTCGACACTCGACGCGTCGACTGTGTGCCCCAACTTTGTTTGCAGTTCCATTAACCTTTATAAATATTACGCGACAATCATATTTCTTCTAACTTATTACAAATTTGGTTGCTTTTGTTTCCATTTTTCTTGAAGTAAACGGCAATTCATTTCGCTTTCCATTTTCTCACATTCCATTTGTCCAAGACGGATTTCCATTCGTAGAAATTCGTATTTCTCCATAACATTCGGCTCAGAGTGTAAAAACGATCGAATTCGGGACGCAATCTCAATCCAATTAACGTTGTTTTTGAATTTCGTAATAAGCCAAAAGAGGGATTCATTCTGCGCACTCAGACACACAGCGCACATTTGTTGATACAAACGATTCCAATATTCCCATTCGACTTGCACATGTGACGAGTCGTTATTCTCCTTCTGATTCATTTCTAAAAGACATTTTCGACATTCTAGACGTTTTCGGATAACACTTGATAGTTTTGCGCGAGTGACCTCCGTTTTTGACAGCGGGAAAAAAGCTTTCTTTTTATCTTCTGACGTTAAATTCCACTGTGGTTTTCGTTTGTTAATCGTTTCAATAGCTAATTTTCGTTGCAATTCTTTGATTTCTTCACGTAAACTCGCAATTATACCGCTTTCTGCTCGACTCCACGAATCCTTGGTAGTGTGATTATCTTCAAAGTCATTGGATGTTAATATCGTCTTGATTTTCTTAACGCGATTAGCGTACTTGAGCGTGTTAATTGTTTCTTCAATATTCGCCAATGAAGGAGCGATATTGGCTACCATCACCGTGCGGCAATTACCACCCAAGGAATCCTTTAATAACCGAGTCAATTTGCTACCACGATATGGGACAAAGATAACTGCATTTGACTCGGATAACGCCGATTTGTTACAAAGAGCGTTGATACAGTTGCCTAACGCAAGCAACGAGCGATTTATATTGGCTCCTTCCAGGAACCGTTGCCCACGGTTTTGCGTAACCGCAGCTCGTTCGCTGCCCGCGAGATCGACAAGTGATAGTTTGCCAAACTTCAACATACCAGCTTCTAAATCAGCGTCATCAACGTTCCGCGACCGCTGTTCGACAACCAACTGAAACACGGCGTGACTCCTGGACGAAACTGCATTCACTGCGGTTATTTCTTGTGATCGTTTCTTGGCTCCTCGGCGTAATAAACGCATCACTTCAGATACATTACCAACGTCAATTTCTGTTATACCAACAACAACACTTCCCCGACCGGGATCTTCTCTTAATTCCAAGAAATCAGTACCACTATCTGCCAATAGATCGCATACATTCTCATTATAAACTTCCAGGAAAGAGACGTTCACATTATAAACGATCGTTGCCGCAGGATTCTTGTTGACGCGATCGATGCACGTGAATAAATCTTGTAGTGTGAGTGTTATGATTCCAGGCTCATTGGCCGAGCCAAACATGGTGTACGTCTTCCCGGCGCCAGTGCATCCATACGCAAACACTGTCGCATTAAAACCATTTAGTATTCCATGAATGAGAGATTGCGTCGTTCCCATGTACACATCCAATTGACTCTGTTGCGGAGTGAACACATAATCGAATGTGTACCGTTTCTTCTCGATTAGTGGGATGCTTTCTAATCTCCGAGGAGCAGCGCACGTACGCCGATTGCGTAAAATAGACGTTTTCGATTGCTTCTTGGAATGAGAAACTCGAATTCGATTGGCTTCTTTATGAATAATTGGAAGTTGTGAAGTCGAGGCACTGTTGGATTTGTGCTTCATTATGATAACAGTCTTATGATCCAAAACCTTGACGTTTTCTGGGACATTTTGTTCTTGTATGGTACGAGATCGTAAGCGAACCGTGACGAGAACGTTTGCTTGGCCTTCCCACGTGCGTTTGGTGTGGTTCAGATCGATTTCTCTATGAGTCGTTTTGATGTGAGATTGTGAAGTTGAGATTGGGTCGAGATGGCGTGGTATTGTGTCTTTATTACCGCTACTTTTATTACACGACCTAATGGAAGGAAGCGTTGTCACGCGTGTGGTTGTGACTTGCTGGCGTGTGTTCGTAAACCTGAGAGCCATCCAAAACGGATGGATTCTGAGTCAAGCAAATGTTTACTCGACATTTCTTAGTGTGATTATGGCGATATTTTTAATGAATATAGAATATTTATAGGTGCATGGCGTTACAAAGAGAGAACTTGCACGCTTAAATTATAGGGTTTAATCGCCCTTAAGTACATGGTACAAGAACTGGCTCGATATGATCCGTGAATGGATATAGTACCAATACTGAGTCTAATAGTGACGCTTATGAAAACGTCTCATTGTTTCCGTAATTTAGAAAACATCACACACAATGGCCAGCGCGTCGATGTTTTAAATTGTGAGCGATAATCATTCGTAGCGCAATCAGACAAATATTTGAATTGCAATACTCGACGGTCACAAAAAACTGCACCGTCTGTGTGATACACCTATCCCTCTCATTCTGTGACAGTTTCGAATGACTTGACTCCCCCTTTTACCTTTCGCAAGTCAGACTTACTATTAAATACGATTCTACCATCCTTATTCAGGCATTAGCGTATGCGACGCTCTCAGTATCGTGACAGATGGATGAACATGTAATTTATCAACTATAGCAGGGTATCATGTTGAATGCACTTTTTCCAACGTTACAGCCTCCAAGTGTCGTTTTAATCCCCAAAGGTATTATCTCTCACAGTCAAACACAGCTTATGACCGTCAGCTACTTTCTTTCCATTTACTCATCCCATCCACGATTACGTACCCTAAAAACTTGACATTGACACAGCTGATTATGTTTTGCATCAACCCTCTACCGTTTGTTGTGGAGATCATTACATATACATTCTTCATAAATTATTTCCACAAAATAGAGTCATAGCATCGGGATACAGGATGAAAGGTGTCACTGCGGTAATAACATCTTGTCTGGGTGGCCGAAGTGAAATATATGCGATCCGTGTCGAGCAAAATGATGCTATGACTCACTTTGTTTACAAGAATTTGCATGACTTTGAATTATTATGGGAAAATTTGCAAAGGAAGAATGAGAATGCGTGTATGAAAAGTTCGTCACGAAATAAGTGTGTGGTACACAAGTGGCTTTCCTGTTTTATGGAACGCTTTGGATATCAAACGGTACTGAAAACATTGCGCACACAAAACAAGGAAATTATCACCTTTTTGAATTTTTTCTTGCAAATTGTTGTTCAGCGCATGACGAGTCTGTATACCGATCCTCAAAACGTATCTTGTCCAGAGGAAGAAAAATTCTCAACTATTATCGAAACCTTTTTGAAATTATCAAGTGAGCAAACCGCCCCATTGCATCCTTTCCAGTTCAACATGCGACATGAACCAACAAAAGATCACAAGTATAATTCAGGTGCTCCGATTTTCCCAGAACGATGTGAAAATGTACCGCAGATGTACCCTTCGTCTACACGCTTCTCGCCAAGAAAACGTCGATGCAGCACCAATCTGGAAATCCTCACAATGAAGCACACTCATGATAGTATTCGAATGGCCGCTTCATTGCCAACACGTCGAAGAGTTTTTGCTGAAGTGGATTTTTGAACATTAATTTGGGCAGTCATTTAACAGAAATAAGACGATCTCAAATAATGCGGACATGCGTCCCTTTGTGAGTCGTAAGCAAGAATGTGATTGGACATTCATGGGAGACACAACCACTCGGACCTCAGCGTTAAGGTCCTTCACCCTCCATCACAATAGTGCGCATTTGGTGGTTACATCCTGCGCACCAATTGTAATAATGTATAACCCATTTTATGAATAGAGAAAGTGTACACAATTTTAGGTCAGTTTTCGCACTGTTTTCATCAACTTATTACTTCAACATGACTACATTATATCTCAAGAGGCATTCAACCACTCTTTGATTTGACTGTACGCAATACTCCCTACCTCAAAATTGAAGTCGTTTTCACTCATTTGCAAGATTTTGACAATTCCGTCGTCAGAATCGTCGAAAATGGTGATGTAGACAGTTGGCTCGGTCCAAGGACGCGATGCAAAGTTGTCAGCGCCCGCTTGAATGGTTCCATCGTAAAAGTAATAATGAGTCGATACTCTGTCATGTTGTGCATTTGTCTCAATCACCTCAGCGATGTCCATCTCACCGCATCCACCGCTTCCTCCTTGTCCTCGACAATTACATTGATATTGATTACTACGCACAATCTGTGCATTTAATAGCCAAATTGCCGGTTGATTTGTGGTGTTTCCTGGAGGCATCATTACTTTCGTGACAAACATCTTTTTACCACCATTCCATCCATGATACCCAAAGTCATCATAGTATCCTCTACAGCTGTCTTCTCCATTCTCTGTGTCACCACAACGCTTTGATGTCATTACATTTACCTCTGCACCAGTCTTTACGCCAGACATCCAAGCTTGACCACCGGAATCAGATGCATCTGACAGAACACCGTCGAAATGGGTCGGAGATGAGGCTGGTTCCAACCCGTTTGCCGATGCGTAACCTTGCGGACTGCTTACACCGTTATAATCGATATTGGCGTTACTCATAAAGATGATATTATCATCTTCGGGAGTGTCTTTGTCATAATAAGAGACTCGATCCCATTGATCTGCGAGCGCTACATAAATGGCTACTTTGTAAATAATCATTGGCCCACGGAACACTGCTGTAATTTCTTCACTCATTGGACCCACCGGGCTTGAGACTTGAACCGTTTGTCGCGTGCAATCTTTCAGACCCGTTACCATTTGGTACGATCCAGGTACGTTTCCGGCCTGTTTACCGGAGTACGTGAAACTTGATTGGATCGTGACAGGGTGCGGTGGGTCATTTATCCCAGGTGGATTATTACCAGTGGTGTTAGAGTTTGACGGGCAATATGTGATCAGGAAGTCCCCACTAGCGACGCAATTGTGCGTCTTTGTGTCGTCCGTCGGGTACAAATAAGCATCGGGACACGACTCACTCTCGCAGATGAGCGAGTTGCAGGGTGGTGATTGTGATGGGTCACTCGGGGTGACGGATAGTGGTACATTGTACCCAACTTTTCCTGTTAACGATTTACAGTGCTCATAACTCGTGCAGTAACCACCGCCGGGGGACACTGTACTGATATCGTACCAAGTTCTCGAGGACTCTACACTTATTTCAACAAGAGTAGCATCCGGGCTGGTTCCGTGACGAAACATGTTGTTGTATCCAGCCGGAAAGGAGCGTTGAATGGAATTACCACATGCAATGTCTTCAACGCGTTCATTGTCGTAGAGATTGATGGTGTAACTGCATTGGTTTTTGAATGTGAGTGTTACGGCTGAGGAAAGTGCCACAAATGTGCCCACGAATAGTTTCAAAACGATAATCATTGCACAACTTGAGGAAAGAGGATTTGGTTTTGGTACGTTGGTACGCACTTGGTACGAACACTTTGGAATTGAAAATGATGATGAACATCACAAACATTATTTCTTGAAGAATCAAACCGACTGTATCCGTTGCGTTAGATATTTGATATAACGCAAACTCTTCAAACGTGCGAAATTGCTACGTTGATACTGACTCAGAAAAATCCTTATTCAAACATCAAATCCGGTTGTCTTGAACTGACGTTATAAAGCAGTTTGCTCACCCGTAACGGTTAACTCACTTCGCTCAAGAAGATGCAGTTTTGCCGTGAGGGATGGGTAACCTCGCTCACATTCCTTTCCTCACTGCTCGCACTGCACTTTCGGGATACCGACGTGCGAGTCACGCCAACAGTATTCTGGGCGAGTGTAACCCAAACATTTTTCGCTCTGCCTTGACGGAGGATTCAATTAGACAATTGCTTGAAATGAAGTAAGGCACACTAATTCAGCATTTCGTATGTTTGTATGGATCGCAATACTTCCGAGCATCCTCTGCGGATTTTTAAGAGGAAAGCAAAAGCTCACACCACTACAACACTATATCCTCATCTTGGTGATGATTCTACTGGCCGCTTATATGGTTAGTAAACGTCTCCTTACTCTTTTTTAACTGTAAGCTTTAACTTTTTTGACACAGCAAGACGGTTCCACTGCATTTATGATACTTATCATCCTACTTAGTGGAGGTGAATTTGGTAATTCCATTGTTGCGATCGGACTTACCGGTGGAATTGCCACCGGCAAAAGTACGGTTTCAAAAATTCTTGAAGAAGCTGGTGCGGTTATTGTGGACGCCGATGTGATTGCGCGCAGCGTCGTAGAACCCGGCAAGCCGGCATATTACCGAATCATCAGCGCTTTTGGCGATGGAATACTTAATGAAGACGATAAGACCCTGGATCGGGCCAAACTTGGCGCATTGATATTCAACGATGATAAGAAACGAAAAGAACTCAACGCATGCACTCACGTAACCGTTATTTATGTCATCAATTTACTGTCCACGCTCTCACATCCGGCCTGTAGAAATTTATCATCTATGAGATGTTCAAACGTCTTGTCTTGCTAAAACTGATATATCGACATCAATTTGTGGTTTTCGATGCGCCGCTCTTATACGAAACCCATTTCTTGGAGATGTTTTGTTACCCTATCATTGTGGTGTCGTGTTCAAAATGTATCGCAATTGATAGGTTAAAAAAGCGAAATCTACTTGCAGAAAATGAAGCAGAGCAACGAATTCGTGCGCAAATGTCTCTGGAGGTACATGCATGATCCTTACAATCGATAAGCTTGAATTGAACACATCTTGGTCGATAGCAAAAAAAGGAAAAAGCGCACTTTGTCATCGAAAATAGCGGTTCAATCGAACTATTGACCGAAAACGTGAACCGTGTTGCTGAAGGAATACGTAAATTACCGTAAAAAGAACACTGGATGAAAGCGGACTCGGTTACGAGGTTCAATTTGTCAGACAACCGCTGGGGCAACGGGACGTGCCGTTTGCTGGTAATGAGTCCCAACTACTGGTACATTATCAGCAATAGAAATGTACCATCTATCGTACCAGTCATCGTATCCGAATGTTACTTTGCGTATGGACAGATTATAATTGATGGATGCGCTTGTCTCGGATGCTGTTTCTCAGCGATATTGGGTGCGTGATAAGCGATTTTGCCACCATTTATAATATCATACGATCGCCCAGCAGACACCTCATTCCGAAGATGCGTCGCGCTAGTCGCAAGAACGCTGAGATCCAGCAAACATTTGTCATCTATCGTACCGCTTGGTCTCGAAATGCTGCGTCGGAAAAGCTGATTGAGCAAGCAGTGAACTCATCACATTGGATGTGCCCCTCGATGAACAAGTGTTGCTCTTCACACTCGCCATTTCATTATGACTTGAAAAACGTATAAGAAAATTATCAAAAATTACATCGAAATGATCACATTACCTCAGAAAATCGGACAGAAACGGCTCGCTACGCATCACTCTTGAACTTGTTTGATGGTTACCGATATTTAATACGTCTGAAGTCATGTGCGCCACTTTACTACAATTCGCTTAAGATGTGATTGTGTGATAGAAAGCAATTGCACTGACACAAGCTGTTGCGATCTTCGATCTCTCATCTCCTTTTTCATCATATCATTGGAAGCCTGATAGTAATCCTTTACAAAATGCAATCGTTCCCGACGATCTTGTGGTGTCATTACACCTTCCGGAAGAGTAACTGAACGTGGAGGAACGCGATACGCTATTTCAGGTTTTTGCGTGATGCTTTCATATTTACTTTGAATTGGAACAGCCTATTGACATTACTTCAAATACGTTCGTCCACTGACGATGCGATCTTTCTTACATTTGGACTATCTGATAATCTGATTATGTAGAAGGAATAAATATGTAATTTAATGAAATCGGAAACATGATGTCGTACCTAATGGAGATACTTCCTGTAGGTGCGATGGGTTTCGTGTACGCTTCGCGGCAATCGTTTGTAGGGATAAAGTTGGTGGGAGGGTTGAAACGAGAAAATGGTTTTGTATCGAATTTCTGGCCATTCCATACGGCTTTCGTTTTGGACGAATTGGAATGTATCGGATTGCATTTTGGTGGATCGAAATATTGTTTTAGCTGATCGGCGCTGGAGACAGTGGGCTTACACGCATTTGGGTGCATACTTTTCCGTTTGGATAATGGTATTCATTGCGAACTTTTATATATAGAAATGTAAATTTGGAGCGCATATTGGTGCATTATGTCAATGCCACGTTGATCACGTACTTATGTGAAGGACCACACTACTTTCGATACGGGAGAGACTGGGAGTTTGGGATAGCAAGTACGAAGGCGATTGGACATATTCATTCTATTATCAATCAAAAAGTACCATGGGCGGTGGTAATGGACAGAAAAGTAAGACAAAACGCGATCGCAATAATGAGAAAAAGATGAAAGATCAAAAGCAAAAGACACACGTGGCAAAAAAAGGGAAAATGGCAGCTGACAAAGAAGCGATCAAATGTAAAATTTGCATGACGACTTTTATGGTCACCGCGAGTGTACGTGTACTTGTTCTTTTCTACTTTTATATGGCGAGTTTATGTTTTATTGTAGAACAAAGCGCTCACGGATCATTTCGAAAGCAAACACTCTTCCAAAAGCGCTACAATCACGGAATGTTTCCCACATTTAGAATCGTCATAGAAACTTTCTTTTCTGCATAAATTGTTTTCTTTTCGTGAAATGACAATCATTCATTCGTTGCATTCCATGGTGTTCTCACTCAAATAAAAGGCGCAGTACTTCCTATACAGCACGTGATCATAATTCATAGGTACATCGCATTATTGGAATGAATGTCAAGAATTCTTGATGATCGAGGTTTTAAACTCGTTCGAGGTTTAATCGAGCATGAATGAGAATCAAAGGATATTGATACTTACACGCATACAATGTTGAAGCTAGCGGTAATACCGATAGCTCACCTTCAATATACAGACCTGCATGTATACCTCAATGCGTGCACGCTAAACGACTCCCAACTACAAATATCCATCGTCACACTATACACTTCAACGTATACCGTCGTTCTCTTATTCGAAGCAGTACCATCAAGAACCGGTTGCGGATACCTCAGCGCATCAAAGGCTCTGTGATGCGGAAGAAAGTCTTTCTCTGTACCAAACCGACACAAGAAAGAATACATCCAACAAACACTGTACCCTCTCTTTCACCATGGAGACACGTTCCTCACCTTCCATGAAAGAGCTCCGCGCGATCGCTGCGGACCGCGGCCTTAAATATTATCTTCATTTGTCTAAACCAGAGCTCTTTGCGCTCTTACAACGCAAAGAAGGCGGTGGATCCTCTGCTTTACGAATGGATCTGAATTTTGGAAATACATTTTGCAAGAAACCGCTTGCTTCTAACTCAATGAATACACAGTGGATGAAGGGAAGACGATGGAGTCTCCGTCTTTCATTGAAAAAGCACAGTGTGAAAATAACGGAAAATTCACAAAATCGCACGAAATTGCGTAAACGACCAATCAATACGGTGGATCCGATTACGTTGGATGAGCTTGGACCACATACGGTGAGTACTGATGCTTTTTGTAATATTTGAGATTGATTGTTTTGTAGCTTGAAATTACGCGAGCCAATGGATCGATTGTTGCTTACAATGTGGAGAACTTGGTGCAATACATTCTTGCGACTGGAGATTTCTCAGAGCCGGAGACTCGAATTCCATTTTCAGATGAGGATTTAGCGCGTCTTGATTATAAAGTACGTAATGTCAAGTTGAGAATTTGACCAACACTTTTGATGGAACCAGGCAAAGAATGCGAAATTGGACCATGATAGTGTGGTAGAAGCCAAGAAGAATAAACACATTTTTGATGAACAGAAAATCAAACGCGATGGAATTTTGGGTATGAAATCTGATTGTCTGATCACTTTAATCTGATTCTGATTCTGAGTAGCGTTGGAGCGTTGTGCTGGAGAATTAGTGACAAGTATGCTGAATGTGGTGGAAGGGGAAGATGCCGAAGATGGACAACTGAAATTGGTCATCGATTTATTTCCATCGTTTGCGTCTGTTTTCAATCAATTGCGCCGAAGCGATTCCCATTATGCAAAACAGTGTATGATGCATTTCAAAGAATTTCTGAAAGGACCACCAAATTGTCCGAACGAAGATCAATGTGGCCTTCTTCCAGTGGTCTTAGAATTCTTAGATTCTGTTCTTAATGGAAAACAAAATGAAAGCGCTTTTGGCTTTTGAAATGAGACGTATTTGTCTCTTCTAACTGAATACGATTGGTCAATACTCTGTCTATATGTGAATTTATTGGGTACAATGCTAGTCTCGCGCTTTGATTGGCTGAGCTGGACGCTACAAACCATAATAAAATGCCAAAATGGAGTAATAAAAAATGGCATTTCGCGCTTTCTTCCGTCTCCAACCGCAGAAACCTGCCATTTTATACGATCAAATCCAAACCCATTCGATTCTTTGCAATTCTGTCGACTGTAAACGACGCTATTCGCACTCGATACGCTCCAAGTCCGACGGGTTTTCTGCATCTCGGCGGCCTAAGAACAGCTCTTTTCAATTATCTTTTTGCAAAGAATTTGAATGGCTCTTTCATCATCCGAATCGAAGACACAGATAAGGCAATTTTTCCAAATGCGTTCCCAATCCCTTGATCAACGCATTCACAATAGAGTCGTCAAGTGGAAAACTCCTTTTCGTCATTGCTCACAAGTCTCAGATGGTGTGGGATCACGGAAGATGAAGGTCTTCTTCTCGTTAGATCTCAGCATTTTAATTTGATTTGAATGAGTAATGAGTGAGATTGCAGGACCGATTACAGGTGGACCTTTTGGACCTTATGTGCAATCGGAACGACTCACTTTGTACCATTCGTACGCTTCGACTTTGCTTCAGGCACGTGGGAAGTCTTTCTCTGTCGATGGAATTGACAATCTGATGTTAAGAACGGAGATGCGTATCGCTGCTTTTGCTCCTCTGGACGCTTACAAAAGCTTCGTGAAAGCCAAATTCGCGAAGGAAAAGCGACCATGTACGATCGTGCATGCTTGCATCTGAGTGAGAAGGAGATAAGCAATCGGATGGAAAGAGGAGACACACATACAATCCGACTGAAGATTCCAAAGGGAAAAACGATTGTAAAGGATATGTTGCGTGGATACGTCCAATTTGCACATTCGACTCTTGATGATCAGGTACTGTCCACTGCATAGGATCCATTTCATTCTTCAATCAGACACTTTCCTCTCTATAGATTCTGCTGAAAAGTGACGGATATCCAACGTATCATCTTGCCAATGTTGTGGATGATCATTTGATGAAGATAAGTCACGTAATCCGAGGAGAAGAGTGGCTTCCATCCACACCAAAACACATACTCCTTTATAAAGCTCTTGGAATTCCACCACCAGAGGTACATCGACCATTTATATGATACTTTTACTAAGAATCCATGAGCTCAGTTTGGTCATTTGGGACTGCTTTTGAATGAAGATCGATCCAAATTATCCAAACGACAAGGAGATGTCGCCGTCGAAGACTTTCAGGTGAGATTCCAACCTTGTAACTGGGGAGTTTCAAGTGTTTTTTGTAGCGTAAAGGCTTCACACCAAATGGATTGATCAATTTCGTCGCGTTACTCGGATGGAATCCCGCAGCAGGAAGCACCAAAGAAATATTCACACTCGAAGCGCTCGAGCAACAAGTGAGTTTGTGAGACGGTGCAAATGTGTCTGTTCGTAACTTGAGACTTTCAGTTCTCAATGAGCAATGTGAATAAAGCCGGTTCCATTGTCGATGTAAATCGTCTCAAATGGATCAATTCCCGTCATATTCGAGCGCTTTTCGACGGGAAAAAGGATGCACAATACAAAGAAAAACAGGAAATTGTGGAATTCGTATTGCCTCATGTATCCTCAGCCCTCCGACTAAAGGAAAATGAGCTTTTGGATGAGTTTGGCATCGATTATATGTGGAATGCATTCGATTTGATGAAGGTTTCTTGCTCTTTTTGAAGGCGCTGGCGTGACTGAATCGTTTTATTTGGTATAGGAACGGGTGTACGTGCTACCGGACTTTGTGGAATTGTGTCGTCCGTTGTTTACGACGCCAGATTTCCATTCGCAAGCAGCAGACAAAATGAAAGCGAGTTACATCGATGAAAATTCAAGTTGAGAAATTACGAATGTGGTCATTTAAATCGCTAAAATTTGTATTTTTGTGCAGAAACATTGATGGAGAAAGTGTTTACAGAGCTCAGTGGATTGCCAGAGGATGGTTTTGTTGCCGTTTGTGATGCTTTCCTTTCCCGTTTGAAAATCGCAATTGAATTGCGCTTTGTGCTTTACGTAGGATGCTATTATGGGGTCTTTAAAGAGCGCAGTACACAAAGAGGAGGTCTCGTTGAAGCGGTACGTCCATATATGCTTTTATCGCCTCGAAATAACTCAATTAATGTGCTGCATTTTCAGGGTTCTGATGACGCTTCGGTATTGCATTACAGGGTTAGAGGTAGGGGCTTCTATTGGAGATACTTTAGAATTGATTGGTAGAAAAGAGGTATTAGAACGAGTATCTCAGTTTATAATTAACCACTCATAGACCTCATAAAATCATAATTTGAACCAATCTCTATTATGTCACACGCTACGAAGCGATCCGTTTATACGCCCAGAGAATTGAGTCAGTTCTCAAATTTGTTGAAGAAAAATGGCGCCAATCGGAGTAAATTCACTGAGATATCGGATCAGCGATCGCTGCAGGAGATATCGACAGCATATGAAAGCCAAAAGAGCTATGTTTCGCTTCCGAATGCTACTGCGGAAGATCTTCAGACGAGCGTAAATGAGAATCATCGCATGCAGAATGAGCACCTACAGACTCCAAACTCTCAATTCAATGAATTCAAACACCAAAATGAATTGCATGCGAATCGCTCCAAGTCGGAAACTAAATCAATAGAATTTCGTCAAAACAACAAATTGACTCGTGTCTGTACATTACAATTTGTAGCTTTTTCCTTACTCTGTACCAACTCTCTGTAGAAATCTGACTTTGTGGAGAAGTCCCACGCCCGGAGATCCGTCTCTTTCGACTGTATCAATGCAAAGAGCGGTCTTCCGTGGTTCCACTGGTTCTATCCATTTCTTGATGCTTCATTCTTTGCTCAAAATGAGTTTATGGAATGTCTCCGCAAACTCCAATGCCAAAACGTATGTGCTTTCCATTCGTATTGTATCGATACTCCAATGGATCAACAACAGATAGAAAAAGCGACGCGGCATAAATGGTCTTCTATTCGGGCAGCGATGGGCCATCCACGTCGGCTGAGCAATCTGTTTCTTCGCCAAGAGAAAGAAAAACTTGAGGTTTTTCGAAAATCGCAATTGGAACATTTCGTTGAGGTTTGTTGTGCCTTTGGTTTTGGACGAAATGTTACAACTTTTTACTGCAGACATTCAGCCAAAGTGATGGAATGGAGAAACTCTGTCTTGAAGGAAGGAAAGCGCTAGTTGCGGTGCCAATAGAAGATCACGTAGAGCTCAAAGCAACGCGTATCGTCAGATTTGACACGGAGTGTTGCATGTGTGGAGTTTACTTGGAAAGAGAGTGCAGGCACATGGATGTCAATTTCGATGGAGTGATGATACTCGAATCCAGGAAGGGAAGAGAGAAAATGATCGATCCAAAGGGATCCTCAGATTCAGTGGAGCTCTCGTCGAATCGTCTGCAAATGATTCAAAGTATATCACTTGTGCGCAATTTGCTGGAACGTAAAGAGCATCTTTTATCTGGCTACTCCTCGCTTAGTCGACGGAATGTGTCAGATGGAAATATGGCTCAACAATTGAAGTGGATTGAGGCGAATTTGGACATCACAAATCAGTATCTTAATGCAGCGCTGTTATCGCTCCAAGAATCGCATGCACACCAAATGGTAAGACTATTCCTTTGCACTTGTCGAAGCTGTAATGACGATTGTATCGATGATAGAGCCCAAGCGTGCGACTGAATTCATCATTGGCACCTTCAAATGTATGGAAACAAGAATTTGTGAGAATGGCGGTGGCAAATGGTCACAAAATCATCGAACAAATCGAAAAATCGAATTCTGACATTGTGTCTAACTCTGTGACGCAAGACACCAAAGAAATGATCGCAAGATGCACAGCACTTTTCGCCTTTACCCGCACAAAAGACTATGAAAAGTCGATACCATCCACACTTTTGAGAGAGATTTTGCAAGAATTGATAAAGACCATACGACCTCGCTACAGTGAAAATATCGTCTTGTACAATGAGATCAAAGCAAGCTTAGAGGAAATGGTGCTGTCTTAGATAATGACCGTCGGAACAGTTGCCTTCATCCAGTAGAACAAAATTGGTGCACTTTTACTCACATTATAGCATTACGTTCCCGTCATTTGAGGTCCACGATAAGGAGCGCTCTGCACACGAAAATCTGTTGGAGTGTACTTTTTTAATCGATAATACTCTTTCCCCAAATGCGATACTTTCTCTTCATCTACTTTGTAATAGCTGCAATCTCTCCCTTCCTCTGTGTTGTACGGAGGAGCCAAAATATCGAAAATCGCGCACCCTTCAATACCATCCGCTAAGAATTCATGAATATTCCCACAGGTTGGACTAAGAGCTGTTGTGCTTGGCGCTGAAATTGTGGAATCTTGACGCAAAATCCCAAGCAGTCCATCATCACTCTGTAAAGGTGCAAAATCGAACGATCGAATACGAAGAGAGCCGTAAAGAATCCGCGATATAACGGTCATACCAGGATGATCATGCAGAGGAATAGAAGCTCCGGGGGATAATACAAATATTCTGAACGGAAGACAAGTTGTGAGGATATATACAGTAAAATGGTGGAGGTGCCTACCCCATCGACACACTCTTGCTTTCCCAAATATGCTGATACGTTACAGAAGTGAACCCGAGTTTTCCAAAAGGATTCTTTACAGAGAGATTGACTAGAGATTTGTAGTGAGCTTGGCGGATGGTAATGAAGCCATTAGAACGTACAATGCTCAGGCCCGAGATGACGACAAAGAGATATGATACTTTCTACTTCTTCGACTTTTAAATGCCGTTTCCGGTTCGAATGGAAAAAGGTTTGTAATTCATTACGTAACTTTAAGAGCAAATCCTTTCCAACAGAAAATGCCATTCGATCCGACAGTATGTACAGTAGATCTCCTCTGCACTCTCTATACTGACATACCCCTTTATTCGTATAAAGAGCGATCGATTCACTTTCACAGATCTCATAGGAACATAGCATGATGACCACGCTTTTCGGGATCGCGGCCACTCCCCAATGTTAGTCCTCTCTTTAGGTGTAATTCTGGGACATATCGTAAATCATACTCTTAGGTGAAAGCTCATATGCGCAGTTTAAGTCACTCCTCTTCACTACTTTTACCGTAGCGCTATGTTCTAACTCATATTCTTCCAGAGACTATGAGTAGCTTGAGCTTGCATAGCATACAGTGAAAAACTTACCTATTCTCTCGATAGAAAAACATGCCAACATGTATTGCTTTACGAGGCGATAGAAGAGCTCTTAAATGTTTCCAATAGCGCCGAACAACTCTCTTTTCTCTCAAACGATATGTTTGTACAACGTCTTGCTCAGTGCTCGAAATATGTACAAGCGCATCTGGACTTCCTCGGCTTGGTGTCAAGAATTAACATCAGCACCAGAATCAGTGTCCCCCTGCTACTACTTCATGGTGCAAGGAGCAAAATAAAAGTGTGCAGAAAGATAGAGGTAGGTGGTCAAATGCTTTCGTAGAAATATCTACTGGCTCAATAATCAGTTTTGAAGAAAAACAGACGAAAACCATACGCGTACTTGTTCCATTCGCCACCCACTGGAAGCACATAACTAACGTGATCTCATGGCACATATATATGAGAATGAGCAGGCAGTTCTGTTTCATGCGGCAGGCGCACACGGCCGTGAAAGCAAAGCAAAAGAACACAACTAAAGACTGCTTTTCGAGCGTCGAAGTACATGGTCCGGGCTTCACAGAAACTGAATTCAGAGAAGCTGATTGGAAGATTGGACTTACACATCCCACTCATATGTACAGTATAATCTAGGACTGTTAGGCGACGATAGCAAAAGGCCAGTAAATCGACTTGCCAAGGATTCGCGAATATTTCATGCTATCCGTGAATGTCAATAAATGTATTTTTATTCTTTTTGGGCACACTTACAGCGGTCCCATGTCATAAAATGAGTATCTGCATGGTAGGCTCCTATAAAGTTACCAGCTAATAGACTCCAAAGGTTGCAGGACCATTCGGTCAAATCTATTTCATCTGAAGGTCGACTTCGGTTCCATTTCCCCATTTTTATACGATGAATTACTCAAGGCCCCGTCACTACCACGACAGATATCATCTATGAGCATGTACTGAACTAAGCATCTGACCATGGCGTGCTTCTAGGTGCAGTCATGGGCGCATGAATAACTGGGCATCACACTCCGATGCCGGTTACTGGACACATGAATGAAGAATTTTTCGCAAGAGCATTTCATAGCAGAAGCAGAAACATAAAGCTATGTTCCATTATTGAAAAAAGAATTTCAATACTCATTCTTACCAAGCAAAACGTTCTCTGCTTTCCGATGACAACGTTCTTGAGAAAGCCTTGCTATTGGTGAGCAGCTATGCTGTTTAGTCTAGGAAGCATGTTGTAATATAAGAAGTAGGTCAGATGTATGAGCAGATATGTCTGCACAAATGGTGTAATGATTATATAAATATGTCAGGAAAGAATCAGTAATCAGTCAGTAAGCAATCAGTATCAATCAGTAATCAGTCAGTAAGCAATCAGTATCAATCAGTAATCAGTCAGTAAGCAATCAGTATCAATCAGTAATCAGTCAGTCAACAAACAATATCAATCAGTAATCAGGCAGCAAGCAATCAGTATCAATCAGTAATCAGTCAGTCAACAATCAGTATCAAGCAGTAATCAGTCAGTAAGGACTTTAGTCAGTATTCGTAGGTGATACTGTAGTCACTAATATTAGCAGTAGCAACGTCATCTGAGTACAAAGGTTGCGAGCAAATATATTCATTATTCATTTACCCACACATCCCACAAGAGCCTATTACACATGACGTTCGCCTGATTCAGATGTTTATGTCTGAGAGGTGAATGATAAAAATGAAAAAAAGCATGTCTTGAATGTATGAATTTACCATATCAGAAGATTGCCGACACGCATTTTAGATGATTGAGAGCGAAAGTCAGACCTTGAACGGCTGAATTAGCTTTTTTGCTGTAGAGAAACAGCATCAAAAAAGTAATTTTCATGGCTAGTGCGATAGCGTTCCCGAGAAGATATTGGAGCTAGTGCAGAACAATCTCAAAAGTATCCATCTCGAGCGAAATTATGAAATCGACTGAATTGATTGTCCTTAGGCCTACAGTATTATTGCCAGCTTGAGTACCCTAAAAAATTACAGTAAACCCTGTGTAAAGTTATACCGTCTTAAGGTACAGTCCTCGACCATGATCCGTGGACAAGGTCTCTTTTTCACCTATCGGAACCAGTTTTTCATCTTTTTTGACGTGATAAAGATAGAAATGTAGCCAATCACAAGATTAATACTCTTATACAGAAATGAAGTAACAAATCGCTCTACAGCCATCGCAAAATACAAATATTCTTTTTTGGGGTGCGACACAAATCGTGAACATAAATTACCACCGCGGAAGAGTATTCTTCTGTCCATCACTCATTTTTACTTCTCCCGCATTGGGACTTGTTTTAATGACCTCTTTCCATTCTACAAAGATCCGTGCATCGCGGAAATACAGTTAATGGCTGAAAACGCTGAGCTCACGGCGGAAGAGCGCCATTTCATTTTGAGCCTACCAGCTACCGGTTTGACCGTGACAGGCATCGCGGAAGCCACTAAGCGGTCCGTCGGTGTGTGCAACAAAGTACTGTCTGCACAGCCTAACTCCAACAAGCCAAGTCGCCGCGGGAGCAAGCCGAAAATCAGTTAGCGTGACAGGTGCCACATCATCCAATTGGTTTCCGCTGGCGATCTCAGCGCCTCAAAGGTGAAAGCAGAAGTCAAATTGACGTGCTGTGTGCGTACCATCCAACGCGTGCTCAAGTCTGTCGATTCGCTGTCCTACAAGAATCGCCCAGCACAGCCAGTGATGACGAAAATTCACAATAAAGCAAGAGTGGCATGGGCTAGCGACAATACACTGTGGAACGACGTCGACTAGCATCATGTCGTCTTATCAGACGAGAAAAAGTGGAATCGCGATGGCCCGGACGTTATACAGTACCAGTGGATGGACACAAGAAACCTTATCCAACCCAAAGTTCGTCGGCACTCGAGTGGTGGCTCAATCATGGTGTGGGGCGGGCTTCACTGGCATCACCAAGACAGAGTTGAAGTTTTTGACGGACAGGTTGAACTTCGCGAAGTACATTCTACGCTTCAATGGCATTTGCAACCAATTTTCAACCCAGAGACGCATGTTTTCCAGCAGGACAATGCGCCATGCCACTCCACTCGTGAAACGAAGAGGTGGCTTGCCACTCGCAACATCAAGATAATGCCGTGGCCAGCTTACTCCACCGACTTAAACCCAATCGAGAACCTATGAGGCATCATGAAGCAGCAAGTTTACGCAGGTGGGAAGCAGTATTACAATCTTCACGATCTGCAGGTAGCTGCTTAAGCGGCAAGGGATGCAGTCACGTCGCAGCAGCTGGATACACTTGTCCAATCGATGCGCTATCGTTGTGTCAAGGTTTTACAGCTACAGGGAGAATATGTTTCGTAATAATACGCCATTTGAAGCCTCCTTTTTTTGTTCAATATCATTCTTTCATCGTATCGGACTTTATGTTCACGATTTGTGTCGCACCCCCAAAAACAATATTTTTTATTTTGCGATGGCTGTAAAGCGAGTTTCTAGTTCGTTTCTTCAGTAACGTTTTAATCTTGTGATTGGCTACAATTCTGTCTTTATCACGTCAAAAAAGATGAAAAACTGGTTCCGGTAGGTGAAAAAAAGACCCTGTTCACGCATCATTGTCGTGGACTGTATAACCTGTCTAAATAGGTGAGGAATAGCTTGCCCCAACTTGGGAGCTATAGAATCGGGTTGTAACCTGCTAAACTTTTGAATTATAACTTATCTTCAGTCCCAACCTTTTTTCAAGTTATAAAACCTTCAATCGTGATGGCTGTAACTTGGATATACTTCCGAATGACTAATTATTTTCGCAACACCACAAGAATGCTGCAAATATCACACGCTAACTTTCTTTCTTGCAAGACACATTACCTGAGTAGAAATACCATAGAGTAATCAATTCAGAAAGATAATTATAGCCGAGCAAATTTGTATAGAAAAATATGCTACATCATGAAAGTATTTATCTAAAGTTGTTCGAGCAAGAAATGTTATGTGAGCCAAAGTGAAAGCTCTTTTTAAACTGATGTTTTGCCAAATTCTCCATTTGATTACTATTTTGTTGAAGAAGCGATAATTCAATCAAATCAAGTAGTTTGGGAGCTTCCGAAGGAGATACTTTTTTGGACTCGTTACTGTCATTCATCTCCTCGGATGAAAGATTCTCCGGTTCTTGACCATTTCATCATCAGTGGGGAGGATGTATGTCTCTATTTCGGATGGGTGGTCGAGAAGAAAATTGATATCCATAAGATTTCTGAATGAGAATTGCGCAAGTTGATCATTTAGTTCTTGAATAAGAGCTGGCTCATCGATCATGTCCGCAGTAATAATTGGAGTACTTAATCAACGAGTTTTAATGTTGCAGTGCTGAAAGCAGTTGCGAACAGTGGATGCGTTTACATTATCTCAGGCTTCAATGCACATTTTGATTGCTTCAAGCATGTCAACTTTCATGGATCCACACTGCCATTCTCAATATTTTGCAGTAGCCGTTGATGAAAATTCTGACGATACTATGCTTTGAAGGAACGATTAATACCAGCATCACAAGACTGAAGTCTAGATGTGGTATTTGGAGGTAGATAATTACTTCGGTATTCGAAAGAGGAGGCATATTTTTTAGCTTTGCGTGCGCAGGAAAATTTTCCAATATCAGAAGGAATTCTCTTTCCTGCATTTTTGAATTGAACCATCTCAACCATTCTTAAAAGTACGCAATAGTCATCCAGGATTTTTCTGTATTTGCAGTTAAGAATGCCCAGTTTATTTTTTTTAGAAGCGAGGTTTTTCAAATTTACCAATGACCCAAACTGGTAGTTTGTCACTGTCTTCACAGTTTGCACAAATAACTGCGCTGAAACGTTCTTTCCCTCGCTTGCGACCTTCAAGTTGATGGGAGGACAATGAGTGATCTGGTAGAAGACGATACTACTAACCGGTCTCATCCATGTTGTAGATGTCTTTTAGATTAAACGTATCAAGTTTCGCTTGAATAGATGGTAAAGCTAAAGGAAGAGCATCGATATGAACACACCAGCTCCCCCCAAAACGTCTGGTTGAAATTGATCGCAGCCATCCATTTGAAAAGTTGAAGCTGTCGTTTGGGTAAAAGTGAACCAATTAGAAACTCCGTTTTTGTTTGATAATGTCTCCAGACATAGAAATTCTTTCTTCATAAAGATGAAACCATTCAATCAATGCTCTCTCCATTAAAGGAAACTTTGTTTGTTTGTGCCGCATCAAATTTGGATTGATCCTTCCAGGTTGTTAGAAGAATCCACTGGATCGCTTAAGAATTTTCGATAATGTCACTTGAATGATTGATATATCATAGGTTTCTTTCAACCAACGCGAAAGCTCACTTTGACTGAAAGTGGGATTTTGTTTCTTCTTTTAAAAAAGTTTAGTACTAATCTGATTTGTAAGCGCAGACATATATAATGTTTGGAGCGTTTGTTTAATGTTCGGACTTTGCGCTGGTTGGTTCAATATTGCAGATAAAATAGAAAGCCTATTTTTGGGTATTGTTATATTCACGCCCTTTTATCCCGCTAAGTTAACTCTTTTTCCGTTAGAGTCCCCGTTTGATAAACTAAAGAAACAATACTTTTTGAAAGTTTTTGATGCGATGAACACTGAAGGCATTCGCCCTCCTCCAGAGGCTGAATATGATAGCCGTGAAGAAGTACTGTCTGCAGTCCAAAAATGGGCTCTCGGACAAGGATATGCAGTGACTATCACACGTTCAGCTGCTAGAAAAAATATACGGTTTAAATGTGACCATGGTGGTGCAAGCGTATCGAAAGCTACAGAACGGAAGCGACAGACAACGTCTCGGCGTATTGAATGCCCCTTTTTCATCTCTGCAAATTGTTTCAAAAAACTGGAAAATGGAAGCTGAAGACGGCAGCCAGTGAGCACAATCACCAAAAATTTCTTTTCTCCTCTGGGCACTAAACGCATAGAAAACTCACTGTCGACCAAAAGACAATGTATAGAATATGACTAATACGGGTGTCAAACCGGCTACAATTTTATCAGTTTTGAGGATGACGAAAAGTGAAACCTTTGCAAACCTGCGCACTATATACAACGTAAGAGTCAATATGCGAAACGAGCAGCTTGCGGGGAGAGCTCACCTAGAAGCATTTCTTGACAATCTTCAAGAGAGCGATTGGGTGTATCCTGTTGAACGAAATGAAGTACGAAACATCACTGGCTTATTTTTTTTGCACATCCAGACAGCCTGGAACTTGAAACCCACTACAATCACGTTTTTGTGATGGACTGCACGTATAAAACCAGCCGATATCGAATGCCTCTTCTTCACATCATCGGAATGACCGCATTCAACACGGGGTTCACAGTAGGTTTCTGCTTCCTGGCAATGGAAAAACTGGAGAATTATTTGTTGGGAATGTCAAAATTGTCATCTGTGTGGGCAAATTGCTCTTAAGCGAACGTAATCGTCACAGAATGGGAACTGGCCCTATGAAGGCAATCGAGCAATTTTTCCGTCGTCTTCAATTTTTTATGCAGTTGACATATCAATAAAAACATACTCGCCAATTGTAAGCAATACTATCCAAACCAGGTAGATTTCGACGCATTTATGCAAATGTGGAACGTTCTTGTGTCTGTTTTAACGGAAGAACATTTCGAGGGTCAGCTTGCGAACTTCGTAGATAGCCTCTAAGAGAAGTTGGAGGTTTTTGAATACGTTATGAAAACTTGGCTCGTCTACAAGAAAAAATTTGTGAAGTATTGGACTTTGAGGAACCCACATTTTGAAAATATTTCTTTATCGCAGGCAGAGGGAGCCCTTGTATATGTAAAGAAGTTTCTCTAAGTCTCTACAGGTGACTTATTGTCGGTATTCAATAAGTTGAAAACGGTGCTCGATCACCAGATCAAAGCAGAGGTATGTCATACACGCATGGAGAAAATGAATCATTTGGTAAAACTTCCAGAGATTTTTGCATCGGCATCCGGAGAAATTTCTTTGTTCGCCTTAAGGAAATGTCTTGTACAACATGGAAAACTCAGTGAAGAACTTCATCAATGCCCCGGGATCTTTACGTTGGAGATGGGGATTCCTTGCACACATAAACTTGCAGCGATAACCAGGGATTGAGGTACACTGACTGCACACAACCTCCATCCGCAATGGCAGCTGGAATGGACTTTGACAAGTGTAAAAGGATTGTATCATTTCACTTTTTAGAATCATCTATTTCTCTTGAACTTGTCAGGGAGAGGAGAAGAATTTTGGTGGACAGTGGAAATTGATTCTAGCGCGCATCGAAATGCTTCCAGCAACAAAACAAGAGAAGGCGATATCGGATATCGAGAAGGTGCTCGATGGTCGGAGCACTTTAGTACAATTGAAACCGCCGTTGGTTAACGTGCAACCCCACGGAAGATCTTTCGGCGCCAAAAACCTCCCAAAGAACAGCGCGAAGAGGGATGCTTTTTTATCCAAGCACAGGGAAGGCCGCCCAGGAAAACGAAGGCGTGGGAAATGTGGAATAATAGGCCACGAAAGACTTAGCTGCCCTTCGATCGATTCTTCTGGTGCATCGCATAAAAAAACTACATTCCGAATGAAGTATATGCTAACGGGATATGCTAGATGACATAGAATCGATGATAGCGTTGAAAAATTCAAAAATAAATACCGTTGAATTGATTTGGGTGCTGGCTTCAGAATAGTCAGATAGCCCTGAAGGAAAAGGTGTAGATCTAAGTATTCCTTCATACAATCCTGGCTGAGAATGCATATAGTCATGAAAAAAGTCTAGAGAAACTCGTACATGCGCTGATTGATCATCTCTTTCATCCAATTGACCGATCTTGTCCGCATAAAATGGACGCACACTTTCATATGCTCCGGAATAATTCTTCGCACACATTCGGTTTTTAATGTAGTCGAATACCGTATACTATTTGTCAGTTGTCGCCCCACAATCCTCGAACCCATCGAGATTTCACAACGTATTTTATAATATTTTGATAAAATACCGTAATATAAACTTATCTGAACTGATTGGAGAAATTTTTAAATATCATCGAGTCAGATCGATATGAAAGTTTGGTTTTGGAAGCCACGACCAAGTTTCAAGCATTTATAGACACTAAATCCCCACACTCCAAGTCTGTAGGCTACCTCGACCGATTGACAGGTCCTCACTTGGGTAAGCTTAAGTGAATTCCGACCACAACGACCTTGTGATGATAGGTGTGACTAGGCAGGTTACTGCTGTTGCCTGATTTTTATAAGAAACTGCCCCTACATGTAACACTCGCTCATTTCTACATCCACACCATCTCCTTCAGAGTCTTTCGTGCCCTTTCCGTCCTCTTCACTTGTTTCATCACACGATAGATCGTCGTCCAACTCAAGATCGCTAAAGTTTGTGTCTATGAGACGCAAACTTTCAAGAATTTATGCTACATTATCTGAATCTAGCTCTTCGGCAACAACTCGCCTCCCTTCGACGGGAAATTTGGCACGCACAAACCCGCTTGGAATCGTCTCTTTCGAAAATCCACTCCATACCTCAGCTACCCATTCGATGACTCTCTCTCTTGATGGTGGCTCGTACACGTACGGTCTCGAGTCGGACTCGACTGAATCAGTGATGCGGTCGATCCATGCTCTTCGTAAACGGCTCTTGAATAGCTGGTTTCACGAAATATCTGCTGGCTGGCATACATAGGTGAACTTGTGAGGAACGCGCTCTAAGATCACGCGCAGGGTTCTTGCCAGCTCCGTGACTCCTCTGATCTGATGACCCGAGAAGTCGTCCCACAGACGAAGAACTGGGGTGTCGTTCTCGTCGCGAGAGCCGAAGTGGTAGTTTAGAAACGCGATTGACAATCGTGAATTCCACCATGCCGTTCTGTTCCCGTATACTTGTTGTCCCGTTGCGTATTATACAGGCTTGACCTTCTTCCGCATTGCTTTTCTGAACCCGTGTCGCTGGCTGTCGTTCTCTACTGCTTCCTCGACTCTCTTGGACTTCGTAGTGTGGACAACGATGAAAAGTGGATACTTCGTGCCTTCACTGTACCTGAGAAGCATTGCAGTCAATCGCTCCTTGTCTTTGCCACCACTCCTCACCCACACAGTCCTCTGCCCCTTTTCATTCACGGTCATCTTCGACACGTACTCGAAGAAGACGCCAGTTTGATCTGCGTTGTAGATCTTTTCGATTCCGTGGGTGACTATAAGCTCCGCCACCTTCGTCGCAAACGCTCGCACCGTCTCATCTGCTTCTGCTGGAGTAGTTTGTCCTTGTCGCGTTCTTGTCCATATTATCAGTCGATTCCGAAGTAAAAATCCTTTCTGCCAGCTCGGTGATGCAGCAAACGAGCCCTCTGGAAGCTTCATTGAATTGGCGATGCTGGTGGCCTTCTTCTTTAACATTCTAGACGACACTGGAACGCGATCTTTTCGTAGCAGATTGATCCAGGTCACGATCGTGTTTTCGCTGTCGTTGCCTAGTGTCAGGCCGTGGCCAGTGCGTGTCATCCTTGTCATAGTGCGCGTTCTGCAGCTGGGGCACTGTGCCTCGATCGTACTTTGCTTGAGGGCCCACCGCTGGATTGATCGCGCTTTAGATCTCTTGTACTGCCCTGGAAGCTCGGGGAAGAACTTGGCAAGTGTTCTGCTCATGCTACCGGTGTCATCGGAGGAGTTTATGATGGCCAGCTGGCGCTCGAATGGAGTTGCCCTACGCGTGTACTGCTTCTCTTGGCGGCCGTTTCCATTGACTTGTGTTCTTCCTTTCATTTTCGAAAATTAAAAGGGCGAATATATTAGGGACAATTGCAAAAATAGCCCGGGTATTATCTCTCGCATGTCATTGGTGGAAAATTGTGCGACATATGACATAAGGCGACAAGTGACGAATAGTATACGGTATGGTTTTCCCTCATTTGTGCTTTGGCTGTCCTGATGTACGTCACTTCTGTCACATTCAATCATAATCGACTATTTCCATTAGTGCGCCTTTTGAAAACAGAGTATCCTTGAGAATGAGGAAAATTTGAACACTCTGGATGAGCTCTCCAGAGATGGAATACATGCGTTCAGATGGAATATAACTCGGGAAATGTGATTATTAAAATTAGGGAGGGCTCTAATAAGGGGTGCGTCAATTTATGAATTTAGGGGTGTCATTTTAATAAGTCCCATTTCTTTAATATTGCCTATAATTATATAATTCGTGAAAGCTGATTATGAAAATAAGAAAGGAGGCTCTAAAAGTGGGTGCGTCATATTACGAATTTCGGGCGTCATTTTAGTGATTCCCGAAAAGACATCATATCGAATTATCAGATTTATCTGTACAGCAATTCGCTTTATTACCAATTATATGCATATATTTCCTGTTATCACTTGAGTCATAGGATAATTACCACAGACAACTTAAGAGACCTACATGTACTCACTATTAAATTTTGGATATACTCTATGACCACGGAAACGCCGCTTCTGTAAGACTTTTCGCAATTTTTAAAGCGTGGAAGATTTTTGGTGCCCCTCAAAAGCACACTACTCCTTAACTTTGTCAACTCATCACCGCTGATTGGCTAAAAGGGCATTTTATCTTAAAGGAGACTTGCAACAAATCATTAGGTGCCGACATAAACCTTTTCTACTTTGGATAAATACTTGCCGAAAGATTCTTGAGAATGATTGGAAGTGTAAAAATCCCAAGCTTGTTGGTTAATTATCGTTCGTTTGATGAAAAAGGTACAAATGGCCCGTAAACACAAGCGCTATGGGGTACATAATGAGAAAACTTGATCTAACCTTACCGATTCAATCACTCTCTAACATTGATTCTTCAGCGGATTCTGAGCTTTTACAATATGCGCACCATAGAGCTTACATACGTGCTGCAACTTACAATGGCAGACCATAGGGAGCGAATTAATTTCTTCTATATAGAGCCAAGTCTCTCGATTAAAGCAATCGAAAAGCTTCGACACTACATGTACTGTCATAATTTAGGGAGTACCCATTGTAGTTTAGAATTTGAAGATGCTCTATACTCACTCTCTCGCCTATACTCGATATAGAGCATTCTTAATGAATCTATTCACTCACTCGCCTATACTTAATATAGAGCATTCTTATTGAAACAGTTGAATTGGTCAGCAGCTCACTTCAAGTTTATCCTTCTTTCAGTCACTTGCACAACACCATGCTCCAACAGCTATCCTTCATCGCTTGTCTTCTCATTTTTCAAATTGCTGCCACCGCTGTTTTCGAACCAACGTGTCTCAGTCAGGACGCTACAAAGTTCCGGCAAGCTGGAAGAATTATAGGACAGATCGACGATATACGTGAAAAAGTATGCTCGGCTACTCTCGTCAGCACTAAACATGTAGCAACGAGTCGTCGCTGCGCTGAGCTCATAGCGATGTCATCTGAGAATGCCAAGTTTTTTTCTTACACGATACGGTAGCTGGTAATATTTGGAGTGGAAAAACTGTACCGCTAGGCGATTCCTTAGTCCTTAATGATGACCCCGCCGAGACAATGCAAGATGACATTGCCGCGCTAAGTCTTCAAAACGAATTTACTGATTTCGCCCCAGCTCTAATTTCCGCAGACCCATACGAAGCAGGTCAAATTGTATCAGTACTACGGGATGACGATATTCCGAAAAACTTGAACAATAAATGGGGTATCGATACTATGGAACTCAAAAGTGCAGCCTATTGTACGGAAGCGCTAGCCAAAAAAAAAGATCCTTTGTCCACTCCGGTACTATTTGTGCGATTTCCAATTGCTCTTCACCGTGTCTCAGTGAATTTGGTATGGGACTAATGGGTCAGGTGACAATTGACAATACAGAATACGTTGTGCTTTATGGCGTCATGGTGTTACCGTCGATGAATTGCAGGCAAGCGTTTCCTTCGACTTTTGCGATTCCATACCAATTTTTCGTAGATCCGACGATAGAAGTAGCTGCTTTCTTCGTCCAGTCTGGGAAATTGTATCGAAAGCCTTAAAGATTTTGTCGTAGCACATGCAATTGCGCTCGAAATCTTTTCGTGTTGTAGTGTTTATCTCGTTATAGCACCAACATGTTTGCTTTTTACAATTTCAAAGATGTATTCGATTTCATCTTATCGACCATGATTAATAGATCCCACGTAACTAGTGTAAGAGAACTCAATGTTTTTGATTATAACCTCACAAGGATGAAAGTTTTCATTTAGTAGGACGTCAAACCTATGAGACATGATGAGCGTGCTCTTTATTATTGTTTCTATCTAACCTCAATCATATACTTGCGGGCTGTAAGAACCACATATACTCATAATAATTCGAGTTGTTGAATTTGTTTAAGATAATAATAATAGTCGATCAGGGGTGATGGTTGCTGTGACTTAAACGCCAAGTAGGTTGGATCGGATAGATTTAATTGAACTCACTCGAACCCTTTTTGAACTAGCGCTTGAGCCGGAGGTTCGCTGGTGGCGAACGGTGGAATTGATTTATATTTCCTTACGGCTTTGGTATCGATTTAGGCTCCTTGGCCGCTGCTGCTGTCAAAGTGTATGCAGAGCGACAATGCTGACAATATGTGGCCTTTCTGTCCCGATTGGAGCACTTCTCCCCTACAAGGATCGAGCTTTCATTTTCGTGCGATTTGAACACATACTCGAGCCGAGCCATACCTTTCACGTCGATGTAACGGATTCTTGGGTCTGAATCGCTTCTCGAAATTGTGGCATAGACCACTCAACATGCGAGTTTGTGGAGCGGAAGTAGTCATTGGACCCGTTATTCTTTCCAAAGCTTATAGGCTTTTCAGACCAGCGAGCACTCTGCGATGTTTGACTCGGATTGAGCAAATTGTACTCCGGAGAAAAATACTTGTTCCCAAGGATTTATACCCGCTGGCACTCCAGCTCTTGATAAAAAACCTCTGCGGGGGCCATTATCCTCAGATTTTGCACCGGCATTTCGGATACCTGCGCGATTTGACGAATCCTCACGGAACTTTCAGGCACTAGATTGCCATGATCTCACATCTGGGATATTTGAACGTTTTTCGGTTTAGGGTGCGGGCCAATGCGTTAGCAGTCACACTGAAAAAAAAAGCCTCAAGGAGATGGCCGCTTCGAAACAGGCAGCACAATACTACTCAAAGTGCCACACGAAGGTCGATATACAATGGCAATCAGCCAGTATTAACGAAGGTGCAGATCTTATGGAACTCAATTTCGAAACGCTCTGCAATTTTTGCGACCAGGCAAGCTGGTCTAGGCCGATGCCGTATCCCTCATTCCAAAACCATGGTCGGGTTGCTTTCAGAATTCCATGAATGAAAAGGATACAGCTCTGGATGAGGTAAATCAGTAACATTTCATCAATCGAGGTATTTGGTGCACACAATCTAAGTGAAGACGTCTCGCTTGCGAGGCAACGGAGTCGACATGTGAATAATATGGCTTCTACTAAGCGTGAATTGTTTGTAGAGAAAGTTTCTTTGTGCAGGAAGCCGTCCCCAGACATAATGAACGTATCAAGTCGTCCCACAAAAGCTGTTTCGTTGATCGAGTTACATCTTATGTGTACGGTGCCCACTATTTAGACTAGTGATTGGTGGATTCAGTATTTCACTGAAGTGCCTCTCATTTTAATTTCAGCTCATCACTGCCAGTTCTTGAAGACTAATGTGATCCTCTTTTGCTTCGATAGTAGGTGGGTGCAGAGCGTTGCGAGTCGCGTTTAAGAGGGACATGAAATAGGTTTATCTGCTCTGATGTCGAAGGACTTTTAATCAACAACAGCACAATGCAAGATGATGCATAAAACTGATCGCTATTCCACTTGTCCTTGATATTAAGTTTTCAACGAAGTAATTGACATGGAACAAGACTTGAGCACACACGCAGAAGGTGAATGATATGATACATAGAAATGGCCATCTTATATCGGCCACGTCCTCTCAAAATACCTATTTCATTGCATTCAAGAAACCGAGCTTCAAGATCACAATCAACTCCCCTCATTAAACTGTTCTTGAGTAGTATTATATTTATTTCTGCTTGCTAAAACACGACGCTTCTATCGATGAAGCTACTGGCGACGATGCTCTATGACATTCAATTACGCTTAGTATGCAGTACTCGCAATATTTGGTAGTTGCAAGAGGTCACGATTCTATAGTGCCAACACAGGGGGAGCAGTCGTTAATTACGAGACGTTCTGAACGATCTGAACAATTGGTTGGTCGGCGCATCCAGA
>CACSLJ010000222.1:0-43488 GCA_902706625.1 Albugo laibachii | reverse complement strand
ATACAAGTTATGTTGCTGTTATTGAGTTATTATTAAGCATTTTGATCCTGACACCTACATAATTCCACCAGGTTCGATCGATTGCGTCCACCAGAATAAGCCATATTGGTACTTTAAACACTTCAAAAATGAGTCTAGTTGTGTACGAGATTGCTGTTATATCATATTCAAAGCAGCACAGTCTTTTTCTAATACAACAAAGGTGCTACTGCGGCACTCTACCAACATTCTCCATTATCTCGTCCAGCATTCCCATTAGATCATGTGCAACCGATACACCGGTTGCATGGACTTCGTGTTTCTTGTATTCATCCATAATCAGCACAATTTTGTCTCTATACTCCATACAATGCTGCTGAATGTCATCTGATTCGACTATATGATGTCTTGCTTCCCGACTCGAATGAATAAACGCTAATGCTTCCGAGACTACACTCCACAAGTTCTCTATTGGTTCCAATATTTGTTTGAGACCTAGAATTAGCGACTGTGCATTTAAATTCGTCTTGTCTGTCAAGAATCTTCCTTGTTCCTGGATAGTGTCTGCCTCAACTTCCACTTCAGAAACTAATTGTTTTACCGCGCTTATTCGCTTGAGATATGTTGTAGCGTCATTGACGTTGTTGTAATCTCGCATTTTCTCGATCCGATGTTGTAAGGTCAGACAATGCGAGCTAAGTTGATCGTGTCTTTCTTCCATGATGATCTCTAGCTCATGCCTTCGCCTCGCCTGCATCTCCATGCTTTTCCTCTGAAAAGCTTTTATACCTTCAGGCCATCGATGGAGATTGAGAAAAGAATGAATATCTTCTCGAGACAGCACATAATCGTGGCACTCTAAGAAATAAATTCGTCGACAGACGTCATCGTAAAATCTAGAATTCAAAAGCTCGATATCTTTCTGGCTTTGCTTATGGTAGCCGGCCAGAATGCTGAGTTCATCAAAATCAACAGGCTCTAAGACCAACTTCTGTGCAATCTCATCAAATTCATGTGAAAGCTTATCCATGTGTACACTGTTATCTGCTGCCAATTTTGCCAGTATTCGTGTTGTATAAACCCGCACCGCAGCTACGATTTTTTGCTTTATATCGGCACAGGAGATGGCAAAAATCTGAAATGAATACTTGTCGTGTATTTTGGCATCAAAGTCTTTTGACAATCTTGCTAGATCGCTCAGTTCACGATCCGCCATATCCAAGGTATTTGAGGTTGACGCTTTGACTTTGTCAAGTTCATTTAGCAGCTGGGCAGCTTTTGCCTTATATGATCCGTCAAATAGCATCTTGTAGTCGTCCAATTTTGTCAAAACTATTGATATATGATTAATTTGCTGCTCAAATATGCTGGATAATCGCATTGTAGCATCTACAGCGATGTCGTCATCTACTTGCATTGTGCATGGACCAAGGAATAGATTTTTCGTGAAATTTGCTGACGGCAGTACACGACCATCGATGCGAGGTAAATCGTGAGCTATGCGAACGAGCATGTTGATACAATTTTTGATTTGGTCATGTAAAACGTGCACACTAGGTTCAACGACGAAACACATCAAGTGAACGGCATTGCAAAGCGCTTTTCCCATGCCATCAAATTTTGGATCAGGTTTTACCGAAAGTAGCAATGCTGCTTCTCCTTGATACTCGGGATCGAGAAATTGCTCAAAGTAGTGCACAAACGCCTGGATCGAAGCTTGTACATTTTCGCGGATATTTCTGGACATCAAAATGGCTGTAGAGTCCAAAACTTCTGAGAACAAAGGTTTTGAATCACGAGTGATGCGTGAAATTGGTGAGCATATCTTGCTCTTGTACCCGCCATGATTCCTATAATGTTCGTCGTCAGATGTTGTCAGTGGTCGATTCTGTCGGGGTGCAGTTACAAATTGCTTTATGCACTGGCTTAGACGCTCGGCTGTTTCTTCCAACCAAAAATTGGAGCAAAACTCTCTGGCCTTTTCAACTCTGTTATTGAATGTCTCCGTAAATTCGGAAAGAGTTTGTGGATTGTTCGAAATAAAATTCTTGTCTGAGAAACTTACAAACAAAACACCTGAGGCGGTCAATCGCTTATAATTCGCTTTGCTTCCTGAGACAGAACAAGGTAGTCTCATATCTGCAGAATTTGCCTGATGATGTAATTTGAGACTCCACTCCGACGGTATCGCTTCTGTGAGGTGCTGCTCTTGCAATGCCAGCAAAACAGGGTGTATCGAAAAGAGACGTTGGGCTATTTTTTCACGAGCATTCTGTACCTCTTCATGACAAATTGGAGTTTTCCGCAATACTTTCCAGTCATAAGACGAATACAATTCATCGTACCACCACATTTGCTTTGCTTTCAAGTAAGGAGCACAGATGTTCAAGTGTAGACCTCTTAAGGCGTCCATGATATCGTAGTTTAACATCGAACGAGCTGTTGTTTCGAAGTAGTCCGCGAAAACATCCTGGAATAAATCATGGATCAGCGTATCATTCATCGATTCTACTACACCTCGGTTTCGATCAACTTGATTAGCTGCCGAGATTTTCACTCGTTGTAAAATGTTTTGAGGTATGCATTTAATATGCTTGGCTTTGCGAGCTTGATGGATGTAGTTGTTCAGTTGTTGACGATACGCTTTCATTGTGTCTCTATAATTCTTCAGCTCATTTTCAAAGTTTCCGGATGAAGGCGTGAAATTCAGGGCAAGCTTACAGCGATAAGGCTTATCCATGCGCACGTCTTGTGAGCCTAGATCGGCTTTGCATAATTCACGGCTATGACCTGACGTGTCTAGTGAGGTATTACAATAGAATTCGTGGGAACTTGGATTTCTGTGGCTCGTCGATGCTCGCTTGATGAGCGCAGATAACATTTCTAGGTTCAGTGCCATTGCTGTCGGTGTATAATTCGCTGCAATACGATCACTAGTTCGGCGGTAGTACCTAGCGTCAGGGGTAACAGGAGACATTACCGCGTCATGTAAAGAACCACTAGATCCTTTCAAGCTTCCCAGTGGACCTAGTATTGCTCTTAAATCTACTCCGTCCGGAAATGCATCCGACAGCTCGTCCGTGTTGCTTTTCTTCGCAATCAAAGAAGAGTCGGTGCTCGTTTCTTGATAATTTCTTGCATTGATCGACGACTGAAGCATCTTTATTCTGGCCATACGCACAGGTGTCTTGCTTGGTGATCTATCAAACGTATCACCTGTAACCCAACCGGGCGGTATGGATTCAGATCCGGCTCTGAAGCTCATTTCTCCCAAGAACCATCAAATGTCTGGTATTGAAGCAATGGCTCGCAGGAGGGAGTGCTTGTGAGCGATAAAGATGAAGCTATAAATCCCTGGACGTTTTATCGAAATTCTCAATCGCGCCTTTTCATGTTAATCTGCGCACGTAATGTCGGAACAGTCAGTAGCTAAGGAGGAATGTAATGACACGAAAGAATTCAGAGACATCTTGAAAAGTTACCTTCTGGAAGATTCCAGCATTCTAGATAAACAATTCACATTTGAAGGTGTTGTGAATGCCAAACTACTTCGCCTTGAAGATGATCTATTGGATGACATCCCGGAAACTTACGAAGCCAATACTCTTAAGGAACAACTGTGCCTAGAGTACGTGAGTCAATTCTGTGGCCACTTTGAGCAAATGTATCCATCACGGAAGTCACTGTACATGTGCCCTTTAAATGAGAGAGGAATCAAGAAGTTTGTATGTACAACCATACGGCCAACTTTGTTGCCCTACGCGGAACTATATGAGTGGATCACTCTAGCATCGTTCATTTCTGGAATGATTCAGTACGAGCCTCTTGTGAATGCACGTTTGCCCCCGAGGATTCTTCCATCACCAACTTTTAACTTGAAATATAAGGTGGGGGACTGCTATGAGCTGGCAACGCTCTTGGTATCCTTTCTGATCGGTGCGGGGTATGATGCATACGTTGTGCGGGGAGTTGCTCAAAAGCATATATGCCTAAGAAATCAGAGTGGAAACCCCTTACCAAACCTTGCGATTGATGAACACTTGGGTTCGAGCAAAGACTTGACCGAGCTAAAAATCGCTTCTATCATTGATGGTACAGCCGAATTTTTATGTGAGAAGGGCAAAACATTTACAGAGGAACAGAGAGTGATACGGAGGAAAGATGTCGCTGATTCTCACGAAACGAAAAGTGGTGACGAAGACAGCGGTGATCCATTACTCATGCAGCGCGAACATGCTTGGGTACTGGTTCGAGCCGGAAAACGTGATGTCGAAAAGCATTTTTTCATCGAGCCATCCATAGGTCGTTCTTATCCAATCGAGAATGCTCCGTACTACACGATAGAGAGTATATGGAACGATAAAAACTACTGGGTCAATATGCAGATGGAACATGTTGCAACTACCTTGTACGAGCTGACCAAAGTGAAAGACTGGGAGTATGTTTTTCTTTCTGCGTCGAATTTTGATCTCGGAAAAGATGATATATCACGTCAGGATCGTTCTGACATTAGTAATAGTGAGGCCAAAGAGGTAGAGAGCGTAATCCCAGCTTCAGGAAGCGCTAATGTGGACAACAACACTGACATTGTCTTCCTTAACGTTCCGTACTCCTGGGTCCAGCCTCTGGTGATCGATCGAAAAGCACACAATACCAAATTTGTAACTGATTTTCGAAATATCACCCTATTCGATCACGCAAAGCTGGAGGAATTCACCGAAAACAGCCATGAACAAGGAATTGTGACCCGGCTCTCGATATACCATGATGCGACCTGCTATTTAGCATACGAGATACGGGAGTACTTTAAGAACCGCAAAGATAAATTACTACTACGCCGGCGCTTCCTGCTGGAAAATCGTTATGAAGAGTTCTTCTCTCCTGCTCGTCCTGATGCACTCAAGGCTCGCTTGGAATGGACAGGCTTTCGTCGAGAGATGTACTTCTATAGGAAATCGAGGATGGATGGCCTCGTACAGCGAGTCGAGTTATTCCAGAAGAAATATATTGAATCGTATGAGCAACGTGACGATTACTTGATACGTCGGACCGCGAAATTTGCCAAAGAGAATGAGAAGGTTGATTGGAAAAATCCATACATACTCACAGAAGGCTCAAGTGGAGAGCTTTTCATCACAAAAATGGTTGAAAAGTATGCCAGGAATACAGACATTGAAGCTAGTCAGGATATTCGCAAACGAGTCTTTAATGTGCAAAAAGGCATAATCACTGTCTTGTACCATTATCGGGACGGAAAAATCACTGCGGGATCTCGAACATACTTCAAGAACCCAACTCTTCCGGTCGAAGTCGTTCTAGCAGATCCGACCGATAAACGACCAAAAGCATCGATACTAGAAAGTGAATCCGCATCTCAAATAGTGGTACGGATGATAGAGTTGTCCTCTATTCTATTCTATAGAGCCTGAAAGTTGACCTTTAGAAAGAGAAAGAATGCTTCATTGCTGTACGCCAATCTGCACTCGATAGTCAGGAGATGATAAAGATACGCAAGAAGGAGGAAGTTGAAATCACGCTTGAGATGGACGTGTTCAGCAAAGTTTATTCCGATCAGTCCAGTCAGATGAATGAAGATACAAATGAAGCCGAAAACGATGTAATGTTATATTGTCATTCCACTTAGAATTTCGTGGCTGACCTTCTTCTGTATCCATTCACAGACTATGCATGAAGTTGATTATCTCTCTCCATTCCTTCAGGGTGTTAGTTTTACCGAGCGTGGGCTCTCTAAAGAAACTGCCCAAAGCGTGCGAGATATGTGTCTTAGAAATTTGAAAGAGAGGCTTCTCGAGCGAGCAAACATCATACAGACTAGGATCGATCACGAGAACATGCAGCTTGCGAAGCGACAAGCTGCGTTCCAACGTAGCCAAAGAGATCAAGATGAGAACAAAGATGAGGAATACAAACGTTATTGCACCGAAACAATGTTTCGTATCCAGATCTTGGAGCAGCGGCTTACAAAGCACGAAGAAACTGCGCTGCACAAATACGCGGAAATGGATCGACGCTTGCACAATGATACCCGACTTTACGGTTCGGATAACTGATTAAAAGATCAAGACATTAATTTGACCCTTATTAAATCGCAGATAAATCACTAAAACCACTCCACTAAATTGTGATATGATGATGAAAAATCTTTACTCAAGCATCGATCCTCTTCCATCCTCTGCGAGGAAACATGACCTGTATCACGCTGCTGTGCTCGAAACGATCGAATCATTAGAGTTCTTGAGTTCCAGGGTCATTATTGAGCTACAAGATTGTCTCCTTCTAGCATGTTGCGTATGTGGGCATCTCGAAATCCAAGCAGATCAAGGGAACAGCTTGGGCAAGATTTTTAGGTACTCTATCAACAAATATAGTTAATAGTAAGGCTGAAGGCTGGTTGTGTAGGGAGTTTGTTACTCTGGAGTGGAGTTCACGATTCATGCCGTCTTGGACCGATTTAAAACAATTAATCGGTTCTTTCACGATAACAGTATCGTATGTCTCACAAGAACATCATGAGAATCTGAAAGAGAAGGCCGAAGATTTTAAAGAGCATCAAAAACAGCACTCATTATGTCTTATAGCCGGTAAGATAGGCCCTTCTTCAACCCAAGATGGCTGACTTCAACTATATGTAGCTGTTTCTAATAGAGATTAAAGCATTGCAAGATTCCATTAAGCAGTTGCAATCGTCGGTCGAAGATACAAAACTAGAATATGATCGCACTTGCTCCGAATTGACGCATTTTGTTGGCATGTTGACGAATCCTGTTGCCTCTGATGGTGCCAACGCAGACGGAAAAGTACCGGCAGAGGCTGTTGTGTTAGTCCGTTCATCCGCATCTCTCATCTCCGAGATGAATTGTTTGCAAATACCAGCATCCGAAGAAGCTCTCTCTTTAAAGAGTATAGTTAAAACTGCTTCCAAGAAGCAACAGCAAGAGGTGGAAAAACTCATTCAAAGCGTTCTGATCGCCGAGAAAAATTATTTGCAGTCTGTGGACTTTTTCAATTCAGAATTATCTACATGCAAATTCGGCTTTCAACGAAAGATCAATTCCTTGCAGAATCTAAAAAAAGAGAAAAACAGGTTTTTGGAAAATGTTTTCTTGCAAAGCAACCAAGACGTACTCGAGCAAATTATTCAAACGAAGAAACAAGTGGCAAATATCAATAACCATTTGCTGAAGGAAACTCGCGAAGGCCTTCATTACTCTATCGATACTGATTCAGATCTTGACACCATTCAAAGCCCAAGTCACCCCAAACCATATGAATCAAGAATAAATGAGAAAGAGAACGACAACAATCTTCAACAGCTGGAAGATGAACATTCATTAGACTCGTCCACAAATGCCTTCTTTTGGAGCATTGAGCAAGCACAGCAGTTATCAGTGCAGAGTAGAAGTCAACTCGAATTACTCCTCAACACCTTGAGGCAGTGTAATGCTGTAAATGCTCGAAGCAACAAACGTTTTGATAATGTTGCTGAGAGCATTTCAAATCTAACACGTGGCGTTTATGACCTACCAACCGACATTGTGGATGCATTCCGTTCATATTCGAGCGAGGCCGATTCGCCCAGGGGCCCAAAAGACTCCTATCATTTGTGCTTGAAAGGATTTGTCTTATCCTTTATACGACGCTGTAAGGAGATACAAACGGTAGGATCAATCACTAAACTGAAGTTCCTTCATGAAATCAGCATTCAAATGTTTAGGAATTCCGGCTCACTTTATCAGAATCGATTATCTGGGATCTTGTCAATTCGAAACATGATTATTGCAATGAGGCTCAATCACTCGAAGCTGCTTTGGATAAAATTCGTCAAGAGATCAGTCAAGATATTGGACAATATAAAACTCTTCGAGAACGAAGGGCATCAACCACTCGAGATTTTCTTCCTGTATTGAAATCATCTCTGAGCATGCAGGATCTTGAGCTCTCACCATCTCCATCGGCCTCCGATATCACTAAAGTACTGGAGTATTTTCTCAATCGGGAGCGAAAAATGAACCTGGCTGATGAGAAGCGTACAGAGAAAGAGTTGTGCTCTTTGGCTGGAGACGTTGCTCTTTTGCAGCAACAAGTACTCGCTACTAAGAAGAATTTCATCACTAAAGAACAATCAACCTCACAGGTCTGGCTGCCTTGGCACAAGGTTTATTTATACTGATTGATTTTATTCACAGGAAATCACCCGACTTGCGCGAAAAGCTCTTAGCAATGAGGAACACTGCTATCAGGTTTGCATGTGGCTCTGCACTTCACTTGTTTTCCATGACACTGGCTGCCTAGATTGTGACATGCATACAAATGTCGTTTGTGATTGCCTACGAGGGTTTCTTGGACAAACAAGTTTTTGTACTGACGAAATTATTGGACAATGTGAGACGATTTGTCTCGGAAAAGAGTACGGAAGAAGTTACGGTGCCCAGGAGTCTTGATAGAAGAATCGTGGCTTCGTTGTGTGAACACGCGATCATTCGAGTTTGCACGAGTGGATATCGACACGGGCAGGACTCGCTAGAAGTAAAATTGAAAGAAGCTAGACCGATTTTAAGAGACGGAAATGCGGCTGAATCTGGACCTTTAGCCATTCAAAATCCGCTTCACACAAATACTTACGCGAGAAAGCAAAGTTTGGAGACGGACACTTACTTCGATAACGTGTCGCGGAATACAGACTATGAGCTAAAGGGTATCGCAGCATTGGATTTCCAGAAGAGATTTCATGTAAGGTCGACTTTATTTCACCTTGTCGTCTAACCATCTTTTATGAAGCTGGCCGCACCCGAGCAAGTACTGGATAGCTACTCATGCGCGCTGTATTTAGGGAACTTTCCTTGCCATGGACGAATGTATCTGACCAAAGACCATATATGCTTCAGTGGATGGCGAGACGCTCACTATGTACGTAGACTTTGGTCATTAGGCACTTATTTTTGGTCTATAAGCAACTATCCGCAGGTCATCTCTTACCTGGATATCAAATCTTTGGAGAAGAAAAATACGGCGATTATCGTGCCAAATGCCATTGAGGTATGAAATGTCAATTTCATGATGACTAAGACTTGGCTCATTTTTGTGAACAGATCTTCACAAAGAATGATCAAAAAGCTTTCTTTGCTTCTTTCGTCTTTCGGTTCGTACCCGTTTTGCTGTGTAACTGTAATCGCAACGTGATTTTTGCATGAAGGGATGAATGTTTCAACCACATCCAGTTACTCTACACAATTACGACAGGAACGGCCGCTGTCATGGCAGAAGGGTATACTCCGAGCTCGGGCTCACGTGAAATGCAGGATCAGATGCTGCCTGATAAAGAAAAATGCAAACCTCCAAGCGATGTCACTTCTACTGCACAAACTCTCTCAGAAACAAGGGATGCAGGTCCATTGGAACCAGATGCTCTAATGGATGATTACAAGACTATTCTGGAGAGAAAGCTCTTTGTCAGGTTTGTACATCATTTAAAACTTGCGCGACTTTGAGGTTTGCAATGCCGATAGCCTTGAGTTTGTACACTCTACCTTATGGGTGAAAGAAAGCGACTTTTACAACCGTGCATTGATCGAAGCAAATGAATCGAGTATCAATATTGGGGAGTGGAAACACGGCAACCATCCATACCTAGCTCCATTCCGAGACGGCAATGCGGAACCCGAGATATTCCAAGCTACACGGACAGTAACGTATTTGCACAACAAGAAATATATAATTGGTCCCAGTTCAATCCCAACTATCCAGATCCATCGAGTTCGATGGGTTCCAGACAAGCGATTGATTCTTAGTATAACCTCCAATGTAGAGTCAGTCCCGTATCATGATTACTTTCAGGTGGAAAAGCGGTGGGTTTATGATAATCTGCCCAATAATGTCACCTTCATGAGGGTGGGCGTCCGGGTTTACTGGTACAAGAGTACATGGCTAAAAAAGCAGGTATGATCACGAAATGGCAGCACTCAGCGACGTCTTAGTTTTTGGTTGTAGATCGAGGCATCTGTTCTATCGGAAGCTAAAGACTTTGTGATATTTTGGGCCGAATCAGCAGAAGGAGAAGCAATAGCCGGAACGAGAGCCAGTATTAATCAAACATTTACACAGACCGAGCAAATTTCCCCCAAAAAAATGGACTCACAACCAATCAAAGCCGACCATGCTAAGCAAGAAGCGCTGATGACAAAGTCGGTGCAAGACGGTTCCAAGACGCTATCACAGCACATTTTTCGAATAGTTGGTGCTCTCATTCTCATCTACATGATGTATCTACTGCATTCAACCGTAAATGAATTGAAGCTGACGACAAATGAAATTCTCATGGATGGTCGGCAGCAACTTAGGCTTTTGGAAGAAATTCTCATTCTTTTGAAACGTGAAAGTGTGAGCACATAATAGCTCGAAAAGAATGGATGTATGCTGAATTCGTATATTGGGTGTTGAAGCGTTGTTGTTTGAATGGATCTAATTTTCTATTTCATCAAGATCGTTGTTCTCGTCCTCCACGTGAGCTAATCTTCGATTGGAGTTGACGTAAAAAGCATCCGAAGGCTGCGTGAACTTGATTGATCTTGAGTCAGAACTTGAAGCTTCCGGGTGCTTTTGATGACTAGCCTCATCATTGGGGTGGTCTTCAACAGGTCTTTGTCGATCCAGCCATCCTGGTTCCGAATTGATGAATCCACTTGGCCTACACGCACGTTCTTTTCATTTTCAAATTCGGGATACAAGCAAGCTGTGGTACCACAATTCTTTCCGCCTTAGGTACTTGATTTGATCTTTGTAGAGAATATGCAGTACCAGAGACTTAACAGCTCCTTTGTTGTCCATTTCCGCGTCGCCCACAGTGACAATCAGAAAGTCTCCTACAAAGCGCACCAGAACTTGAGCGAATCAGAGCAGTCATATGTCCATCACACCTCTTTTTATCCAGATTAGCTTGTGATATTTCTGTGGTAACATGGTGAGTCTGACTTCTCCATTCGTGTGCAAAACCTGCCAATGAGTTATTTCTTCATCATTGCACGCAGCAACCTTGCAACATCACCTCGAATATATTGCTTCCTCTCGAAGCTAGTACACATACAATTTCGTCGACCGATTCTCGAGGTTCTGGGTATTCATCTAAAACCTTTTGAGTGACACTTTTTCGATAGTGTGACTTCCTTCCGCTTCCTGACATGATACTTATAACCAATCAATGAATGCATCACCAAAATGGACACAATTCAGCGAATATCGCCAGCCGCACTTGCCAACAGCTTGCGTCCTCTTCTGGAAAAGCAGCTGTCTAATGCACATACGAACGGAAGAGAGGATTGTCTATATAGTGATTTAAGTGTGATCGACGTTCGTGAGGACGACTACGACGAAAATGGACACATACGAAGTGCCATTAACCTACCTTCGGGAGATTATTTTCAAGATGATGAGCAGGTCAATGAACTTGTGCAGCACTACAAAAATAAGAAAATGGTTGTCTTTCATTGCACCTTCAGTCAAGTACGTGGACCATTCTGCGCACAGCGATTTGCATCGCGCATGGACGTAATGTTACAAGAGCAGGAAGCGAGACCAGAAGTACGAGTCCTGGCAGGTGGCTTCAAATCATTTCAAGCGGTACAAACTGTCCTATCCATATTTCTGAATCCACTCCCATTTGTGGCTTACACAATTGTGTAGATGTTCCACCACGATCCCCTTTTAATCGCCTCGTAAAGTTCCTAGATTCCAATCAAGTAATCCTTGTATTGGGGACGATGATGCTGATCTTTAGTGATGTAATCAATCAGGAAGCCAGCATTGACACATTTTATCTTGGCTGTTTTGAACATTTTGACTTGAACGTCTCGTGGAGATAGACCACTTGACAGCAGAGCTAACACAGGCTGCTCGTCTGTGTGTAGACTTCCGAGCTTGGCAAGATCTTTCATTTTGTACTGTGATGGTACCAAGACTCCATCAGCTGCAATGACTATTCGCTCACACATGTCAGGAGGTGGAACGCATTTGGGATGAATGAGGAATCGCCACCCATTGTATACGCCAGGTCGACCAGCGGCCCGTTCGTTTCGCCAGAATTGAGGGGCCAGATGCCATATTCGGGAATCAACTTTGTCTTGAGAATTTTGTTCAGCTCCCCATTCGTGAGGAGCCTCGTCCACAAAGTGTCCTGCTTGTGAGCTCGCAATCAGATACGACGGCCTTAGAATCCATTTACCTGCCGCACAACCAGCAACGAATTTCTCGGTTCGTTTCAGCTCGCTGCAAATGACATGAGTGCATTGCGTGTCGAATTTCCTTCCGCTTTGACAAACGCGTCCACCCAAGGCTGCAATGATAGTGCTGTTTGAACTACATTCGTCTTTATTCCCAGTCAGCAGGAACCTGAACTGATGAGTGATCACTTTTTTTGCAGTTGTATGGCTTTTCCGACGAGCTTTCTGCGACCAGCTCTTGGATGTCTGAAGTACGTCCGCTTTTCGTTTATGAAGTGGTGGTAATGATGCAGTGTCGTATAAGCCCAACGAAACGTCGGCAAGGTTTGCCAGTGATTCCGATTCAGGAGATTCTCGCCGAAATCGCTGATTATCTTCTTCATGCATCTCTGATGTGGTCGTGATCGGAGCAAGGGCGAGGTGATCAACCTTTCCGGCAACAAATGAAGCAGTGCTCTTAGGACTTTTATTGTTGATCAGCTCAAGTATGCTCTCATTTTTCTGCTGCGCATCTTCGTTCTCTGGCTCAAAGTGGGTACAAGACTTCATCTTGCATTGAGTTTGATTTGTGCCGAATTCAGGCTGGGCTATATCCACATTTTCTTTATTATCATCCGAAGTCGCCTTGCAAGGAGCGTTCTTGGTGGTAGGTGATATCCACTCTTTTTGAACTTCACGTTCCAAAGTTGTCCAGGAATACGTACTCTCGGGAATATATTTCCATTTGTCAAGGCAATCTAGAAGCCACTAGATCAAAGGATAAACATTAGACTACAAAGCAGAATTCTATCGTAATGGAAGCACCTGATGCTTGAGTACATGAGTAAAATTCCACTGTTTTGCACGTTTATATTTTTCTCCGGCAGGCTCATAGCACAGAAGATGAGTCGAATGATTCCGCGACAGGATTGGTAAGATGCAGGCTCCTGTTCGACAGATGGCTGTCTGAAGAGCATTCCGTGTGGGGTTCGTACGATTGGTGAAGCCTGACAAAGTTATAACGAAGCCGTGCATGCTCGGAATCCCTCCAAAACCATCAACAGGACGATACAAATTCTGCAAAAGTGCTTCGTTGTCCGTCACTTGCCCGTCAGGAAGATCTAAGAGGGATATTGAAAGTCCTTGTTTGGTTTCCATCCAAATGCTTACCGATGTCAGCCTTCTGTCCAAATAGGATCCAAAGTACGTTAACAATTCGTTTCTTCTGCTTCACAGCTTCAAAATATTCATCTCCGGACCGATATTGACATACAACGACATCGGCCATACACAAGTGGTCACAAATGTCTTTATGGGAAATCCCGTGCGGAATCGTAATCACCTCGACGCCTGTGTTCTTCAGACAATCAATGATTCGGAGCCTTCCACTGGGTGATACATGCTGAGCAATCAAAACTGTTGCCCCTCTACTTAGAGGTACACATGAATGTTTTGATATGTTTGTACTTGGTCGCTAAACAGAGCAAGCAGCAAATTAAGATCAGCGCAGCGTTCCCAAAGTAACATAGAAATTTGCTACCAGAGTCAGGGATTTTGAGTAAAAATCTCTTTCTTCCATTAGATATTCGACAGCTGTTTTGCTTTCACAAATAGATCCTGAATGCGGAATGTTGAAGGGTAATTGATCACTTATATCACATATTTGTTCGTTCACTGCGTTTATTGCTTTTGTAGGTCCGAATGCTTCCTCTGGAAGCCTTTTCTTCTCTTGAAGGCACCTCTCTAACCACTTATAAGTAACGACATTTTGTTCCGTGATTCCAGCGGCCGTGCTCAAAAAGCCGATTATGCAGGCCGGTAAAGAAGCTCCTTCAACGTTCGTCAAATGCCCTTGAAGCTTTTCTGGCAGACTCTTCTCCCATTTAAACATAGAATTTTCCAATTCTTGCAAGGTATACTCTATGTTGATGCAATACTTCTTCACACTGTAATTGGGAACATGATCAAAGACAAGGTAATGAGTTGCAAATTTATGCTGCTCTTCACTCTCGATAACCATTCCACCGAAATGCCGAATCAAAGTGAAGATAACTCGTTTTGGGTCTTTGTCCACTTGGCTTGCGACAAATGAAAGGGTTCCGAGAAACAAGTTAGGATTCGCGCTAAAAGAGCGCATCGGTAATAAAGTTCTATACAAATAGCAACGGTAAACCCATTCTGGGCGTAAAGCGTGAAAGAAACGATTCTTTCGGCCAGATACAATAGTGTTGTATTGCTTCGGTCTGCATATAATATGTGTGACTTGCTTCGAGATTGTTGGATCTCCTTGTATACTATCTACACGACCGTCGAATGGTAAAATGGTTGCACCTTCATCTAAAAGACAGCATTTCAACGCTAGATGCTCGGTTTCATCTACCGAATCAGGATGAATAGCACAGATAACTGCTCCAAACAATGGTTCGCAATCAAGTCCAGTCATGAGCTAATGAACTGTGGCGTCTACCTGCATGCATACTATTGGCTAATCTAACCTGTGAAACGAATTGGATTGGATAATGACATTTAGTGCAGCTTTCTGCGCAAAATCTCCGAGCATCAATTCTTGAGCCAGCTTGTTGAATGCTTGGATTTCATGTCGAGACCCATGGGAAGCGGCTTTTATAATTGAAAGCTTTTTTGAAAAGCCCTTATAAAACTTCTCCGATGCTGTTGGCACTATGATACAACACTCGCTAATTGATTGACCAGATGCGAGGCAAAATTCTATCTCATGAGATTCCTAGCCCCAGTTGCATGCTCGCTGCAGTTTGCTAAGTCTGTTATCTGAAGCTCCAGTGCTCTCGCATCTGTGATATCGCCAACCATATGTGAAGGTAGGATGCTATTGCTACCAATCTCAAAATAATCAAAGGTGTCCGGAGTAGTCGATATTAAGATGGGTGTAGGATCGTCGTCATCCGTTGCCCCAATCGGGTTTACTACGACATTTTCTACACATACTGCGTCGGATTCCCGCAGCTTTATCATTACTTAGATAGACTGGACAATCGTCAGCAATGTGTCACCAGCTAAGATCAACAGTACCAGATTAGAACTCCCATAGAACACACATGCCAAAACACTTCGAGCTACTTTGATTGAGGTGTGATGTGGTTCCACAGACCCAAATAGCTTCCATCGGAAGCAGTATAGCCTTTTACACATTGTATGCCATCTTCCCTCCCCTCACTTCTGCATTTCTGCTTTGCCTGAAACCGAACATGGCGTTAGAGCAAGGCCATTTTGACTCGGGTTATGTAGCAGAGCAACTTCGCATGATGCGTATCGTTGACTTGATGCGTGCAATTATCCTTCAGTCATTTCATCCGTCGATACAAAAATATTAGCGGACATCGCGGAACAATCGAGCGCCTTTAGCGATCTCTTTCGGCAATCGGTGTACTAGAGAATCATCCTCTAGTACAACGATCATCCAATGCCGTTAAAGCCAATGAAGGCCAACAAAATATTCCTCACAAGCCATCAATGGAAGAAACTAGAACAAGCTCGAGACATTTACCTTACATGTAATGCCTGTACAACAATGATACAACGTAGTCTACTTCATGGTGTTATTCGTAAGAAAGCGCTGCAAATTCGTCTCACGCATGCAACATCTTCGCTCAGGGATGGAGAAACGTGACGCGAATAAGAATTTCACAAGTATCCAGAAGTGTCGGGAATTACTTACCCCGAATTTCACCCTTCACCCCACGCGCAACAAACGTGATAACGAGCAAGTCGACCAAATTAGCACTGCGCATGGCTCCCTCATCCCCAACTATAGAGATCAAGAACAACCACTTCAGTACATCCGAGTTCTGAATGACTCACGTGCGCTTGATGCTGTTTAAGAATAATAAGAATACGTGCAATCAATAGTCAATGAACTTATACGAACATCTGAACTGAACGAACGATCTTCTCCTGAAACGATTGCGTCCAAAGGATCTAAGATTAATCCTGTTATGGTGGATTATGTCATTCAAATCGCGGGATCTTACTATCTCTCCATGATACGGGGCATTTGCGAAAGCTAAGGTCTCACCGAACAGGTTTTCTTGATGAGAAACATGCTGAAGAAGAACGATCACACAAGCATAATAAGGCTCAGCAGGAAATTAGGAAGCAACTGCGGGATGATATTCTCCGCTTCTCCGCAAAGACGTAGAGGCATTGATGAGAACGCTGGCGCTGCTGGATGAATCTACAAAGGACATTGAAGAGCGACGATGAATGTCACCCGTGCGTTAGAAGAAAAGGGTGCTGTGGAAACTCTGATGAAGACATTAAGGGCTGTCAATAAGGCGATATGAGTCGTATCCGAGCAATCTGCCGATGCGGCTATACAAACCCCGCATTCACCGCTGAAGAATGTGCTTGAAAAAGGACTATAATCTCGTTGTCCTCAGGTGGAAGAATTCGTTCGATTGGCGATCGACGCTACTAGGCGGCAACACCACTACCCAGCTCGGACCCAATAGCTACTAGTAGCAACACCAGAAGTGCCCACCCGACAGTTTTGTCTACATAGAAACTCTCACTTCTCAGAATAGCACTGGAGCGTTCCATGGAAGAAGGAAACTGGATCGCTAAGAAAAAAATCTTGGAGCGCATTGGATCACTGGGAGATCGAGCAATCGCACGACTCGGTCATGAACTTGTGCAAAACGCGCGAGACAATCTTGCTCATGGTCTAAGCGCACTAAGCTTATATGCAGAACGGAACCAGTCGATCAAATTTATTGCTATAGCAAGAACTTGTGGTGATATCACATTATTGAACTCTGCGATTTCCACAGCTATTGAAGGTGGAATCGCCACTTGGGATTTCAATTTGAAGAATGCCTTGAAGCAGATGGATGACTTACCAAAAGCTGAAAAGGCCGAAGACAAGAGCGATACCATTCTTGGCGCAGGGCCTATTATGGTGGAACAAGAGCACTTGCCCAGTTCTCTAGAGATGTTGCTTCAAATATGGACCGCAGGTAACGACGACGGTGTGGTGTATCTTCTTGACTTGGCTCCAGGCGATTCGATAGCTGAACTAATTGCAGCAAAAGTCAAACACCAAGATAAAATCAAAGCATTGAGTCGAGACCTCGAACTTGCATGGATGGAATCGACAATAATGAAGCCGATCTTGCAATGATCGAAAAGTTGGTTCAGCTCTCTTTGACGTTTGGATGCGATGACGACATACGCACGATTCGTTTACTTTTATCATGATTCGCAGCTTTCGACAATGTCCGAGAAACTAGAGGAAAACGAAACGACAAAAGTGACTGCAAATTTGCAAAGATGGATGCATGATTCCGATGATGCGTTTGCAGCGACAATTCTTTTCTTGGAGTCACGTTTGGCTCAACGCGCAGAGATCCGAGAGGATGCGAGTGAACTTCTGATTACAAAGTAAGAGGAATTCACTTCAGCGAGAGGAGATGATGACCCCTGGCAACACTTCCCAGCTACCAAAAGAGAAGAACTGATTCGTCGAATCGCTCGCTTGCAAAGAGATTTGAGGAATGCCGTCACCGCCAGGTCAAGGCTCGAGACACAATTACTCGTTCCTATCGATACTCTCAGCGTTGGCTCCTTGACATCAGCATTAAGAGCGGCGCGCAGCGTTGGTGTACAGACACGCCTTATCGACCTCGCAGCTGCCAAGCTAGATGCAGCCATGATGTATCGGCGAGGGGAACAACGTCATGCCCATAGTCACGAGTCTTTGACTACTACCTCTACGGCTGGGACCTGTTGTTCTCATGGCCATCAAAAAGATGAAAAAGTCCATTCACAAAGCTATGCACCATCGACCGAAGGATCGGACACAATCTCGGGTGGTAATGATGAAGAGGATGAAATAGGGGACCCAAGCGAACCGATTGTCACGAACTTGAACGAACGGCAAGCTATTGATTACGTGAAAGATTCTATAAGAAAGGACCGGGATGTATTCGCCTTTTTCCATTACTCAAGACTGCAAAGGCTCTGACTAACCAACCAAACAAGCGATGATGAAAATCCTAAATTAGTGAAGCTGTGATGGAGTCTTACCCCATTACGACGCAGCCTCCTGATTCTAGATGGGGATAGAAGTCATTCCAGCTGGATACCATAGGCATCGAACTTGGCAGTAGGCAGGAATAATTCGAGTGGCGCCCATTCCCTGGGCAGATTAAGTGAAATTGCTATTGGCATCATTCGATGCATTTTGGGATATATGCGAGATCGCGTAGTAGTCTACCGTGACTTGCTGGCTCAATTTATACTACAACTTGGCGTGGAAGAAAGCAGTTACACTTGTGGATGAAGTATACATTCATTAATGACGCAACTAACGAAGAATCGCAAACGCGATAGCAGCTTGCGTGGATGGGCTCTGTTGGCTATGTGCACGACATCCTTCTTTCCTTCTAATGCCCTACAAGAATACGTACTTCGTTTTCTCAACGCCCCAAGACCTAATTCGGACATTTTTGGCGTATACTGAATGGGGATGTCTCGTATTGCTCCAAACGTTTAGAGGCGCTTATTAGTAACGGGGCAACCGGGTTCATTCCGAATATGGATGAGATACAAGCCTATGATTCCCGACTACCTTTTTTAGCATTTTCGATAGAGCTCCTCGATGGGACTATGCTGGCAGAAGACTTTCCTGTCACACCGAAGATGACGGTAGAACATCTTTATGGAAATTTGTGCTCATTTTCTCGGACTGGATGATCGATTAGCACAGTTTCTGGGTAGACCTGCCAAAAAAATAAATAATATGTATATAAAACTTGACCTATTGTAGCCACCATACCAGCGAATACAGGATCCACAGAGCAGAATTCTTCTTTTAGTTCTTTCCAACGTGTTGTAGCTTTACCAAATTTTTTGAAACCGAATGAGTTTTTGGGTGACATTTTTGAACGGGAAAAGCCCTCCGCGGTCGAGACGATAGACTCGTGCTGAAAATACGCATTCTGATTCCTCCTCGATATGCACTACATCAAACAGGCGCCTCATTTTTGTTCAAATATGAGTTGTTCAATAGACTGACGTACATCCAGGCTATCGATGACATTCTATCTGGAGTCATCCCATTAGATGAAGAAAAAGTGGTTGCACGCCTTGCTGCCTATGCGATCGCTATTGATCGAGGTGGGCTAGCATGAGGTGACTTCAAGAGGTACTGATGAAGAGATTGTATGTGTGGATACTTGTGCTTTACGATGTAAAGCAAATAACACCACATGCACCGACTACTCCAGAAGCATTGATGGACACCATAGTTGCATTTATATGTACTAACTCTTAACGGGCATCATATGCACCGATATATTTGTGAGTGACTATTGTTACAAACTGGAGCATCCCATAAAAGGATGCTCTTTACCAACAGATTCGCGCCATTCAAAAGGAGGATGAGCGGGAACGGAAGACGCGCGCGTGAAGGCGCGCCTCATCAACAGTGGTCCACGACGCAACGGACCAGGAAGCAGCCATCGGCGTCAGCCCCCACGCCGATGGATTTCCGTACACGCCCAAAGCAAGCGCCGCCGCTATTACTGTCGTCCTCGTCCAGTGACGGTGGCGGCGGAACGGCGTCTACCCCGCAAGACGGTACCAGCAGTCAATCTGTGGCATCTACTCCATCGAATTCTATCGTTGCGACGGGAGCAGCGATGGATTCGATGGAGTTCAATTCGTCGGATGACTTCCACGAATATCTGAATTTCTACATGATGACCTCATTTCAGGTGTGGCAGTCTGTGCGTATGTGTGCTCATTTACTTTTATTTGCGTACAGCTGTGTATTTGTAGCTATTTCGTTTGCGATCAGCGGTGTCTTTCGACAGGCGAAACAGAACTATCGACAAAACCTGTTCGAGCGCGGCGCTGATTCCGGAGGACAGGTGATATTACATCAAATATCACGAGTGCACGCATGCTGGCGAGTACAAATACCGAGGGAAGCGAAAGCGCGTTCGGCAAGAGACACGTCCCATGGGATGTAGAGCGAAGGTTTGTGGCTGATTGTTGTTGGCGAGTTAGTTTGCCATAGCTTACGTCGTGTTTTTGCTTAGATCAACGCGTGCATTCAGTATCAAAAGGATAAATGGTGTGTTCACGTCACGACAGTGAAGCTTGAACACACCCATGAAGTCACAAGCGCACATACGATCTATATTCGTCCACTCGTGCAGCTTGGATTGAAGAGATGATTGACACCATCAATCTTTTGCGTCAGAACGGAGCAAAGAAGAAGAGTATCCAGCGCTACATCGTCGAACACTCGTCACTTTCACCGACATTAAAAGACATTGCGAACCTGATTGTCAAGCTGAAGAAGCGGGAGAAGGGCTCAAAAGCCCCTGTCGAGCTGCTGCACGAGAGGATGCGTGAGTTATGTGAGAAAGAACCTGGAAACGTTGGAAGAGTTTTCACTGATGTCGTCGATTCGAAGGTATGTAAGTCCTGAAGCAAAAATAGTATGATGCTTTTGATTTTGTCATTAATTCGACTTTTTTTTACAAATCGTAGGCAGTCGCGACTTGCATCACCCTTCCGACCAAGCACATGCATGAAATGCTTGTCAAGTTCCCCGAGGTGCTGTTGATCGACGCAACGCACGGGACGAAAGCCTCGCGTTACAAGGTATTTTCCTTCATGGCGCATGACGTGTTTGGCAAAGGACAATACGTCCAGCACGCCATCCTACAGAGCGAGCGAAGCGAGACGATCCAGAATGCCATCGAGACTTCCAAGACAAACAATCCTTATTGGAAGCGCGTCCAGTGCGTGATAATCGACAAAGACTTCAAACAGATGAAGGTGTTGCGGGTGTCAATGCCCCAGGCGTGCATCCTCCTGTGCCAGTTTCATGTGATAAAATGGCTTTGGGAAGAGATTGCCGGGGATCGCTATCGCTTCACTCTTTGGAAAAAAGACCGGCTGAGAAGTGTTGTGAAGCTGATGGTGTACGCAAGGACCCAGAGGGAGTACGAGGCTCTGCCGGAGTACATGCGCCATATGCTGAAGCTCGCGCCAGATCGAGATTGCAACGCGACAAACTGGACCGACAAAGACGACAACACATTTTGTACCGCTACAAACCAAGGAATGGGAGCTGATTATAGTTTCTTTGAACACTACTTCGTAAAGAACTGGGAGAGCTGTCGCAAGCAGTGTTGCTCGTACACGCGTCAGAATTCTATCACACTGGGTAACAATACCAACAACCGGTTGGAAGCGTCGTCGAAACATTTGAAGGAGACTGTGGACGCGTTCATGACAGTCGACGATTGCATCGCATGCATCATGTATTACCAGAGCATGTTGGATAAGGAATATTATGCTCGACTGTACAACCTCTCTGTTGCCAGAAACGCCTCCTATGATGCAGAGATGGAACGGGTACTCAATCTCGTCAGTGGAAACGTCTTCAACCTGATCTACGAAGAGTACATTTTTGCGATAACGTCTGCAAATTAACGGTTCTACGAAGGCGTGGCCAAAATGTTTTTCATCAAGAACGTCAGCGCGGACGAAGATTTGAGAGACGAGCCGAACGTGGAGTACACGGTGGACCGATCATGCTGGACGTGCTCTGTATGTTTATGGCTACAAGACTGCTACCTTGTCGCCATGTATTTTATACCAGAAAGAGTATTGGAGCCGAGAATGTCATCCCGAATTACCTGCTGAACCCGAGATGGCTGCTATCTGCTGCGCGCGCTCCAGATACGGTAGATATTTCCACCCGTGGTCTTATACAAAGAAGAACCGGTACTCCAGCGCCAAAAAGCACTGTGGGACAAGAACCACAAGTTTCGGGCCACGAACGAGATTGCAACGCGGATCTGCCAAGCAATGTGCGAGTATGGAATGAAAGAGTTCCAGGTCGGGCTGTCGGCACTTGCCGACGTCGAATCGGTATTCAAAAAGCGCTGTCACAAGACCTTGTACGGGCACTCAAGTCAATTAACAGCAGCAGCGATGCGAGCGTCGACTTCATCTCGCAAAACACTTAAAGTGCCAACCCAGAAGCCGAGATTGTCGATTCACATGCACAAGAAGATGATCACGAAGCGCTTGATCACGGCTACAGTCCAACAATCGACATAGTAGACGATGCGTCGAATTAAAATGCACGTGCTACTCTTTCCAGCGACGGCAAGGAACGTTGAAGGATGTACAACTTCAAACTGCAGTCTTCAAGACTAGCAGCAAGACTGAGACGCCGATACTAGATTACCTGGAGCCGCCGATCAATCAAGAACTCGTGTTCAGCGATGTCGAAGTACCCCCCACGCTAAAACAGATGGACAGCGACGAGATCACGCAAGATCTCATGGACATGGCAGCAGAGGACTTGAAAAGCGTTCCCAGGTACGCACTGAGAGGCCCCCAGCGAAGCCGAGGGCGGCCGACGCAGACGCAGAAGGCTCGAAAGGTGAAGAACAACGCCAGTCTGGCTCTCGCACGGGATGCAGTGACGATGCATCAGGAACAGCTGAGTTTTGTGACTGTTCAACAGATTCTGAGCGACGTAACGACGTACTGACTGGCTGCAGAAGTGCTTCGAAAGTTCAGTATTCACCCAATTCCAAAGGTCACCAAGACGTCAAATGCGTTCAATGCGAGTACGAGTCACCGAGCGCCTCTGCGGTTGAGCGATATCGTCCAAATTCTACCAAAGACAATGTTGACCAAGTGCCCCACGCAGATGCACCTCTTTCGCTGAATTTGATGAGTAGATGGCACAAGGCGGGTGCGGTGCTCGACCAAGTGGACGCAGCAGAAGAGCGCCTAAAAAAAATTCGACGGCGAGCCTATGATTGGATTGAACGATGATTTTCAAGTGAAGCGCCGCTTAGATTTGGTGAATCAGCTGCACAATTTGAATCTGATGTCGTACGAGGTACGCTCTTTTGTGTAATATTTTATGATGTTAATGTGAACTGATTTGAATTTGTCGCTAGACGGGCCTGTTGAGCTTGATAGGAAATTCGCCACTTATGGATGGCGCGGTGGCGGCCGTCCTTCGTTGACTATTCCAAGCCGAAAAGGGGTTACTTTGATGCCAGCACTGCTGGAGGGGCCGCAGACAGTGATGTCATCACAAAGATGTTCCGTGGGGTGTTCGACAACAACGTTACAGCGCATGTGATCGTGCCTCTCAACCTCGGAAACGCCCACTGGTGCGGCATTGTCGTCCATTTAGCACGACAGGAGATTTTATGCTGCGACCCCATGGCATCCAGCTATACCCTCGTCGCAAGAAAGGTGGCACTTGAGCTTTCTCGGCTTTTTGCTCAGCACTACGGCAGTCGGTTCAGGGTCGCGCGTACGAGGCCAGCAGTGGCATCTAGGACGATACCTACAATTGCGGCGTGTTTCTCATGTTATTTTCTGAGGAAACAATTCTTGGGAAGCGCATTGGCCAAGTGTACAGACATACTCTACAGTACTTACACTATCGCTATCTATGCGTGTGCCTTCCAGAGTAAACCATTTGATAACTACCGCTGATTTGCAACACGCGTGCTTTTTATTATCACCACAACGCTATACACAGTAAATATTTTAGTTGAAGGTCCTGGTTGCTTCAAATAGAAGAGCGGCTAAAAACTGCTGACTACATTATTCTTTGCTTTAGAATGTGTTTTACTCTTAATCTAAGTATGGGCTATGTAGGACTTTACTTTTTTATGAGAATTATGCGTTCAGCGCACCCGCTATGGCTATTCAGCTATACAGGATGGGCAACGTTAAAGTGTATATTTTCTCAAAGTGGCTTTATTTCCAATTTGTTGTCGTACGTGCGCAGTTTGTAGCAAACAGCTAAGCTCGTAGCAATTGCCTCGTCTCACGAAAAGGAGGACGCTCTGATTTGTAACAGTAGCTCGTGCCATTATCAAAAGCGCCTTAGTGTGCTGACTTACTTACTTTCTGACTAATTATAAATACCATCTATTATCTGAGAGAAACTGCGCGATTCGCGGAATGTATCACTCGAAATCATGAAACAAAAACAACAACATATCCGCAAATCAATCAATCTCAGGCAAATCATTTGGGAATATAAATTTGCCAAGATGTACGGAATCTTGTGTGTATTCAATGATAGAGCAGGAGGATAGATATACAGTGGGTTCGGAAAGTGAGCACCCCCCCCATGAAAAATCACGTTTTACGTCTGTGCTTTGTTGATTGTTTTTCAATACTTTAATCAAAATAAAAGATTAAGGATGGTCAGCTAGTACTTAGTGTTGCCGCAAAGAGCGGCAACAACGTGCGCCGATCTCTTTAGCATTGACATACAGCACTTTCTCCCTATCTCATTATCGATACTGTACCATATCTCCTTAAGCTTTACCTTTAGATCGTGAATAGAGGAAGCTGGATTCTTGTGAAGCTCTGCCTTCATCACCGTCCACAAGTTTTCGATGGGGTTCAGATTGGGGCTTTGAGGCGGGTGCATGAAGTCCTTTAGTTGCAATTCGTCCACGCAGTCCTTCGTCAGCTTAGCTCGGTGCGCTGGTGCATTGTTTTGCACAAAGGAAGTTGGAAGACCAAGAAGGGCCCGAGCGGTGGGGATTTCTTCCTGGAGAAGCTTGCGGTAGTACTCTCCGTTCACTGTGCCGTCGCAGAAGTGGATGGTGCCGACGCCATTGGAAGCGATCGAGCTCCACACCATGGGTGACAGTAACGCGCAAGTTCTTGTGCGTTGCTGTCGTGCACTTCTCAGCAAAGGCTTTGCTCGTCCGGCACCAGACGGACATCGTACTGGTCGAACCGTTGAGCTGGACGGACTCCTCGTCCGTAAAGAGGACATTGGCCCAGTCTTCCTCGTGAGGAAGAGCAGCCAACATTCGTTTGGCGTACGCCAGCCTCTTGCTCTTGTGTACCTTTGAAAGGTAGGGTTTCTTGCGAGAGCTTCATCCATTGAGACCGGTGGCTTTGAGCCTGTTGCGCACTGTGGTGGCCATCACGGGGAGGCCAATCTCATCGGAGACCTCGGCGGCGATGGCGACAGCACTGGCAAATCGGTTCATCTCCACTGCGCGCACGATGCGCCGGTCGGTTCGCTCATCGGTGATGCGGGGGCGACCTGAGCGTGGCGCACTGAACGTATGGCCACGTCTTCGATAGGCACGAAGAATGGTTTTGACGGAGGAGACCGGTACTTCGAGTTGCCTGGCGATTCTCTTTGCCCCAAGACCTCTGTGGGACTTCGCAACGCAGCGCAAGCGCAGGACTAGAGAGTATTCTTTGCGGCGGGGGGCTTGTTGCATCTTGATGTGCGTTACGTGAGGCGAAATGAAGAGTGAATCTGCTTTTGTGTTGTTAAAATGGTCTGTGAAGCTGCAAATGCACTTTTAACTTGATTAAAGAATGGGATTATGTATAGGCACTTAAACACGCAATACAAATTTCAAGTAAACATGGCGGGCTCGTAGACTTTTCTTCAGCAGATTTTTTTTCTGATGCTGATTGGTGGAACATCAAGAAACATATCCAATAAGCGAAGACTGTGAGTTGTGGAGCAAAGAGAGGCAAATCTTTTCATCCTATTTACGCGCCAAAAAAGTGAAAAATAAACAAAAACGAAAAGAAAACGTAATTTTTCATCGGGGGGGTGTTCACTTTTCGTACCCACTGTATATCAAGAATTTCTTGGGAATTTTATCCTATCAGATTATATTGCAAGTACTTCTTGGGGATTTTAGCCAATTAAATTATACTGCAAGAATTTCTTGGAAATTTTATCCAATCAAATACATAATTTTTTGCCGAACAAAACAATTAGTGTCTGTACATGTACATAGGTGCTCATATGTTATTTTATGCAACCAAATATATTTAGGGAATTGTTATATTCACGCCCTTTTTGGTGAAATTCACCACCTTTTTTCCCCATTAAGTTAGCTTTTTCAGTTAGATTCAGTCCCACTACCGTATTTGCAAAAGTGCTTACATTGATTCCGATTACTGCTGAAGACGTGTACTCACGCCCTTTTTGGTTAAATTCACGCCCTTTTTTCCCATCAAGTTAACTCCTTTTCCATTAGATTCTGCGTAATTGCAACTGTGATCACATTGATTTTGAAGACTACTGAAGACGTCTATGATCTCTGCTTTAATTTCCGAGTTGCAAATTGTTACTTTCAGTTTGCATCATACTAATTAAGAAGTTAATAATAAATCGAAATGTCTTGATGCTTTGCTAATTGAACGGCGAATGAACCATTGTCTTCCACGCATTTTAACACAGACTTCAACTTCAGTCGACGCTAGAGTGTATACTGGAAGTCATCCAACTCATGATACTCAATCGAAAATTGAGATGGCTTTAAGGATAAAGGCCAAACTTCTTTGGTACACGGGTGGAAGCTTTGGTAAATTTCTGGACTGTGTATGTGTCAAAAGGAAAACAAAAATTGCTTTGTTGATTTGTTTTGCTGATAAAGATAGTCAGACAAGGTGTATGTATTAACTTCTAAATTCCAACCTTGGATGTCACATTAACGGATATCTAAAGCTTTTGATCAAGCACATTTTCAATTTATGGCAACTAAAGCATGGCACGTTTATGGAGAGCAAAGCTATCGATTCAATGAGCAGATGTCTACAGTTTACAGCAATGAAGCAGTGCATGCTGAAAATGTTCGCGTACCGTATAAAGCTAGTTGTCCACGATAAGCGAAAAGAATATCACAAGTCTGCTTTTAGAAGAATGCGCAGATAAGATTCTCAGTTGGATTATTAGTATCAAAATACTCTCTTGTTGTCGGATACTCCGCCCATGATCAAACAAGCAAGCTTAATGATGGAATACTTGTCAATATTTTGCACAAGGATACATTATGAGTTAGTCTATCGTGCTGCTGATCGTCGAAAGCTTGCGTCTTTTACATGACTACTTGCTACTTCGAAGTACTAAAACCTCTTTGTAAGATCGTCAATGGCTATTCAAAATACTTAAAAGTCTCTAGCTGCAACTTGATCTCGTCGATCAAAAGCAATACTTTACACTATTCGACTACATCCAAAACCAAAGTGCGTGTGAAGAAGTTATTCTGAAGCACAAGAAAGTGTGCGTCCAGTTTATGCGGACAAGATCGGTGAAATGGATGAAAGAGATGATCAATCAGCGCATTTAAGAGTTTAAATAGACCTTTTTCATGACTATATGCATTATCAACCAGTCTATATATCAAGGAGTACTTAGATCTGCACCTTTTCCTCCAGGTTTACCTGACTATTCTGTAGCCAGCACCGACACCAAATCAACGGTATTTATTTTCGAGTTTTTCCCCCCATCATCGATCCTGTGTCATCTAGCATATCCGGTTAGCATGTACTACATTTGGATTGTACTTTTGTTATGCGACTCACCACAACAATCGACCGAAGGACAGCTACGTCTGTTGTGTCCTATTACTCCACATTTCCCACACCTCCACTTTCCTGGGCGGCCTTCCCTGTGCTCGAATAAAGACGCATCCCTTTTCGCACTGTTTTTTGGGAGATTTTTGGCGCCGAAAGGTCTTCCGCGGGATTGCACGTTCACCAACGGTGGTTTCAATTGTACAATAGTGCTCCGACCACCGAGCACCTTCTCGATATCCGATATCGCCTTCTATTGTTTTGTTGCTGGAAGCATTTCGATGCGCGATCGGATTAATTCCCACTGTCCACCAAAATCCTTCTTCTCTCCCTGACATGCTCAGCAGAAATTAGTGATTCTGAAAGTGAAATGATTCACTCGTCTTACATTTGTCGAATTCCATTTCAGTTGCCATTGTGGATGAAAGTTGTATGCAGTCAGTGTACCTCGATTCCTGATAATCGCTGCAAGCTTATATGTGCAAGGAATGCCCATCTCCAACGTAAAGATCCCGGTGCATGGATGAAGTTCTTGTTTGAGTTTTCCATGCTGTACAAGACATTTCCTCAAGGCAAACAAAGAAATTTTCCCGGATACCGATGCAAAAATCTCTGGAATCTTTACCAAATGATGCATCTTCTCCATGCTTCTCTGACTTACCTCTGCTTTGATCTGGTGATCGAGCGCGGTATTCAGCTTATTGAATACCAACAATAAGGCACCTGTAGATACTTGAAGAAACTTCTTCACATATGCATGGGCTCCCTCTGCCCGCGATGGAGACTTATTTCCAAAATGTGGATGCTTCAAAGTCCAAGCCTTTACAAATTGTTTCTTGTAGACGATCCAAATTGTCATAACGTATTTCAACGCCTCCAACTATCTGAGAGGCTATCTGCGAAGTTTGCAAGCTGATCCTCGAAATCTTTTTCCGTTGAAGAAGAGACAAGAATGTTCCACAATTGCATAAATGCGTCGAAATCTTCCTGGTTTGCATAGAATTGCTTTTAATTGGCGAGTTTGATTTTATTGATATGCCAAATGCATAAAAAATTGAAGACGACGGAAAAACTTGCTCGATTGCTTTCATAAGGGCCAGTTCCCTGTCTGTAACGAATACCTTCGGTGCAGAGCCGTTTTCCCATACAGTTGACAATTTTGACATTGCCCACAAATAATTCTCCAGCTTTTCCATGGCCAGGAAGCAGAAACCTACTGTGAACGTCGTGTTGAATGCAGTCATTCCGATGATGTGAAGAAGAGGCATTCGGTATCGGTTGGTTTTATACGTGCAGTCCGTCACAACAACGTGGTTGTAGTGGTTTGCAAGTTTTATGCTTTCCGGATGTGCAAAAAAAAGACCAGTGATGTTTCCTACTTCATTTGCTTCAACATGATGAACCCAATCGCTCTCTTGAAGATTGTCAAGGAACGCTTCTAGAGGAGCTCTCCCCGCAATCTGCTCATTTCGCATATTGGATCGTGCGTTGTATATAGTGCGCAAGTTTGCAAAGGTATCACTTTTCGTCATCCTCAAACCTGATAAATTGCAGTCGGTTTGACACCCGCATCAGTCATATTCTTTACTTCGTCTACCTGGTCGACAGTGATCTTTCTATGCGTTGAATGCCCAGAGGAGTGAAGAGATTTTTGGTGATTGTGCTCACTGACTACCGTCTTCAACATCCATTTTTCGTTTTTTTTGGAATAATTTGCAGAGATGTATAAGGGGCATTCACTACGCCGAGACGTTGACTATCGCTTCCGTTCTGTAGAATTAGATACGCTTGCGCCACCACGGTCACATTTTAATTGTACATATTTTCTGGCAGCTGAACGTTTGACAGTCACTGCATATCCTTGTTTTCTCCACCAAATCATTCGGCCGAGAAGCGCCTGCCAAGATGGCCAAAATTTCTTTACTCAATCCCGAATATCCTCTGGGAATCGGCGACCGGAATGCACATTTTGTCTTTTCCGCATTGGAAGTTTGGAGAAAGAATCGCATTGCATTTTCATAAAGATTTGGGCCTATCTCCTGAGCAACACCATGATTGGTCACAACTAGAAAGCCGCACTTGCTGAATGCATCATCCGCAGCTACTGCCGGATCTAAAAGTGCATTCCCATCGAGCTTTTGATCACAGTAAATTAATGGATCGATGTCTATCACCTGTGTATCATGAGATGGCATATCGCAATCCAGTTGGTTGGTTCAAATTGCTACAAGAATGCACTAAATAGGTCGTCAACGATCGACACGGAAGAGCTTCTAGGGTGATGACTCAATAGTTCCACTTCTGTTCAAAGTAGCCAAATCAAATGAACATAAGCGTGTCGAACAGTTTCTGGACTCCATGGCATCCGCCGAAGTGTACAACAGATCGATCGGAATGTTCTGGCGAAAAGCTCAGGATCGTAATGGGCAGACAGCGCTACATATCGCCGCTTGTTTCGGAAACTGCGAAACAATTTGTTATTTAGTGAAAAAAGGGGCGGGTGACTTGGATCCAGTGCACATTGGGGGAGGAAGAAGTCAAAACAAACTGACTCCATTACATGATGCAACCACAAGCGGTCACGTGGAAGCTTGCCGCATTTTGGTTAGTTTTGGATTCCATGTGGATTGTCATACACCGCGAGGACGTACGCCATTGATATACGCTGCAAATGGGAACCATTTTGAAGTTGTGAGATATTTGGTTTTCGAAGGAGGAGCGAACATCAATGAGAAAAACGAAAATGGGGCATCTGCATTGTATATTGCATCCCAGGAAAGCCACATCGAGACGATGGAATCGTTCATGAGTCTCGGGCTGATTTGAACTCTTGTAACCGAACCTGATATACCTCGCTTCACTTTGCGGTCGCTGAACATCATGGTGAAGTCGCTACTTGATTTATCAGTGCAGTGCCAACAAGAATGGTGTTGACGCAATGGGTGTAAGCATTTGGCATGAAGCCATTGGTGCTGGCTTTTTATCTATGATAGAATTGTTGCTTGAAAATGATTTTGCGCTGGACTCCCATTCTAAATTTGACAAGATCAGCTCGCGACGCCCATTCCATTATGCTATTTTGGAAGGCCATCTCGATTTTGCTGAGGCTATGTTAGATCGTGGATTGGTCGACGTCAATGTTCAGGATCGCGACGGATTTACAGCTATCTACTATGCCGCAACAATTGGACGAGACGATGTTATAAGCATGCTACTCAAGTACAGGGGTGACCAAATCAATTTCAACCAGTGTTCTCTACTACTCAACACAAGGCTTGAGTAGTCGGGAGCTAATGGTGGAGACAGGCAAATGTTTATCGATGTCGAGGTTCCTCTCGGGATAGACTCGTTGACCTCCACGATGTGGGTCATCTTGCAAAGGAAACGCCGCAAGTTCATGATTGTAACCAAGAAATAAGAGCAGTTGGATCAAGGAGTTGCGCAGGATCCGTCACGAACAATAGCCAAGGAACCCATCCAACCGTGTCTCTAAGTCGACCGAGACCGGCTGACGAATCTTACATCGACATCCAGAAATGCAACGGTTTCGACTTCAAACCGCGTTGTCAGGGAGACAGAGCCACTTCAAACGGGTCCGAGCGAGGTCAGCCATTTGAGGCAACAAAATGGAGCATTATCGCGTTCGTTGGACGACAAAGGGACGCAGCTTCGTGATGCTCTGGAGCGCGAAAGTGAACCAAGTTCCCAAGTCGAATATTTGAAAGAGCGGCTACAGACCAGTCTGAAAAAGAGTACGGAATACGAATTACAGCTCGATCACGCTTTGAAGGCTCGCCTAAAGGACCAACAGAAGATAATGACTGCCATGGAAAGACATGCAGAGCTCGACGTGGATGTGCCACGACAAAGACTATCTCAGCAAGGGTGAAAGAAATCTGTCGTGGACAATTGCAATCCGCCACAAGCTAAACAAATGACTCCCAATCACACGACCACTTGCTCGACCCAAGCAAACGCAGACGGATTCAAGTGTCAAGGAGCTAACGCAATGGAGAAGATGAATCAAAATGGACCGTTGTTTCTTGATGTGTCCATAACCGCATCATGTATGCAGCAGATGACAGTTGCCGGAGCGCACTAAGTCAAGTCACATGGTGCAATTGAAGCCGCCCAAGGCTATCGAACTGGAGCACACGCTCATTATGAGACAAACACCACATCATGGATGCAGCAGATGGCTGTTGCCGGGGCGCACTAAGTCAAGTCATATGGTGCAATTGAAGCCGCTCAAGATGTGCGCATAACGACATCGTGATGGCAACAAGTGCTGTTTACTGGAACGCACTAAGTCAAGTCATATGGTGCAATTGAAGCCGCTCGAGGCTATCGAAATGAAACGGACGCTCAGGATGTGCCCATCACCACATCATTGATGAAAATTAACGAGTCGCGTACATTGAAGACCAATTGCGTAATTGCGAAGACTCGTTGGCGACATTGAGGAGGAGGGTTGTATTGCTTGAACTTCATCTCGAATATGAAGCACACAATTGGCAGAGACGTTACAGGCAGCCGGGTCGATCGTGGAGAGGAAGTCATATTTGATTTTTAATATTGTTAATACAAGTTATCTGACCTTATTATTAGTTGTTCAATTACCACTGCTTCAAAAATTCGGGCAATGATCATTCCTAACAATATAAGCTGGCATTCATGGTGGCGTTTCAGAACAGCTCGATGCCATGCATTGCGCACTACCGGAAGTGTCAAGCCTTGATCAAGCATTGGAGGTCGATAGATTCCCAAGCATTGGCTCAAAATCCAAGTCGCACAGTGGCGCGAGGATGATTGATTTTGCTCTAGAGAACCTTGGTGCCATAATGCTCTTGTTCAATTCCTTCCATCCCACTTGCACTCTTAGTAATGCAGAGAAAATTTCAGGGTACGCAAATTGCTGGTCACAAAGACAGCAGATCTTCGAGTGTTGAGTTTTCGTTTTTATTGCAAGACTCGTAAATTGCCACTACCAGATCTGGATCAAATCCCATCGCAATCATCTACAACAAAATATAATGAGTTTTTGGTTTTAGATGCTGAGAGATTTGTTACCCTTTGCAACACTTCCATACTGATCGAATCTTTCATTGATACCCGCTGACGAGTAGTACCATTACAGCGATCGATTATGGCCTCTAGGCTTTCTTCATTCATTCTGTTATCGATTCGCATGCTTATTGACTGTATCGCATTCATTTGAAGCTGTAAGAACGCGAGTGTAGTCACGGGAGTTCGCATCAGTTGTGTCAGAAGCTCATCCTCAAATAGATGACGCATGGTAGTGAATGCTTCGGAAATTTTCATTTTTCGTATTTGGACATGCCACTCCACTAGCTGATGATAATATCGTATGTCACAAAGCAAATGAATCATGGCTCTAGCTCGAGATATTTATTGACCAAATCGTTGATGTCAGTGATGTGGGCGTTTGATGCCTCATTCGTGCCATTGTCATCGTTCTCTGCTGTCAACAAGGCGATTGCATCGTCCACACTGCTACAACGGGCTAGAATCGCTCACACATATCTTTTTTCAAAAATCCCATTTCAGCAACACTTTCATGAGATTGCCTTCCTTCGACGACGGAGCGATTTGCAACAAAGGTGGTCTTAGGACGGATTGTTCGTGATTGTCTTGAGTGAATACGAGAAAGTCTTTGCAGGTCAAAATGTATAAATCTAGAATGTCACAATCTGCCAAAGCCCGGCCACGTAATATAATCAGCCAGCTAGACTTTTCATCTCTATCCTGTGATTCAATATTCGAAGCAAGTAAATCTGACGTGTAGATTTCTTTCAGCAACTCCTGCTTTAATTCATAGGTTGATGCTCAGAATCCGCGATTTGTAAAATTATTCCTGTACTGCCGCTTTTCTTCAATTCCAGCGAGTCGTTGTTACTATCGACATATCTTACAAAGATCTGCATTTGTATATACTGTAGTCAATCCTCTGGCAGATACCAGCGGTTTGATAAAGTGTGAATTAGCTAAATGCTTGTGCAGCAAAGTACGATCCTGATAGAGACCGCACCCTATATGTAATTGTAGCTCATGTTTATCTATCATTTATTTCACAACGGTAGAGTCAACTTTGTATAACCTGGATAGAAAATTGACACGATCGCTGTATTCCACTTCAGTATTTGTGTCAAGCTAGCATGGTCGATCCCATTATAGACGTTGATGTGTCCTTCTCTTTGTCGAATGGGTAATATGTCATACGCTTCTTTTCTCTTCTGCTCTTTTAGATATCCAGAATGGATAAAAAGCACCAAGTCGATCAGATCTTGTCTTTCTTTGCATGTTCCATCGTTGTACCCTGGACGCCTGATGATTGTATTAGTTCCAGTACGCTCATTGTCGTGATTGATTCTATCGATGTTCCGGGTCCCAACGGGTTTTGATCATGGCGTTGTGTTGATGCCGATGATTAGCTGCTCACGCTTCAATGGTAATAGCATGACTCGAATAAACTGTATAGCCTGGAAGTACCCATCTTGAGGTCGTGGACTGTTATGACCGCCTTTGGATGTGTATTACTGCTTTGGTCCTTTGTGATATTTGTACAATTCCTTAACATGTTCTGGCGAGCCAGATTATCACTCAATCCTACCATGTGGAATGCTGGAATCTTGCACCTGCCAATGTAACGAATATATCAATTCAGTATGGGATGTTCTCGTAGCACTTACTTTTGCACTAGATCGATTGACCTCAGTTCAAAAATGTCAAACCTTGCTCGGCGTTTAATGCCTCTTCTCGTTGATTGCATCACCGCTTTGACGGCAAGCTTTGGAACGGCAAGTTTCCCATCACTTACTAATTCTATGGCGAGTTGCTGAAGCGACGAGAAGGGTGGGTCAAGTATAATTGCATGGATCTTCATATTTCCTCAACATATAAGAGAGATGCAACAGCACCCATACTGCGTCCCCATAAAACAATACTACCCACTTCATTTGTAATATTGATATATTGCACAGCGGCAGCAATGTCCTGCTTTCCATGATACCCAAGAGATACATATTTTCCCTACTATCCTTTATGATCTTCCCATTAAACGTTCATACTAAAACTTCCTTATCTCAGAATGTCCCGATCCAGCAAAATCTAACGAGAAAACGGCGAAGCCAGCTGGAACAGCAATACGCACTATATCCAGACTCCCAACCCTGCCGGAACAATTGCCATGGAGGACGACGATGCAAGGTGGTCGTTTGTTGCTACTTTGCTCTGATCTAGTGGTTTCGCTAGAGCCATACCTTCTACCATCTTAAGTCTGGTTTCCACCAGCTGCAACTAAATTGAAGTCCCTTTTAGTCTTGAGCTGCAGATCCATGCGATTCGTAAGTATCCCATCAATCAAGCCTGCTTTTGGACCACGATCCTGAAGTACGTATTTTGCTCGTATAGGCGGATGACATTTTTTACAAGTACCTCATATCCATCCTTCAACATTACCCATATGCCAGGCCTGGAGTCCTGTTGTGCCACTTCACGACAGTACTTGATATCAGTACATCACTCCCGCGAAAAAGATTGAAGAAACGCACCTGATTTATCACAAGTCAGGATTTACGGTGAAGTATGGCAGCCCCAAGCTTATCAATGCTCTTTTCTGCCTCTATGGACAGCCTAGATTGTTCTTATTTTATACTCTGTTATATTTTCTTATGGGTAATGTTATTTCCACACACACCCCCATTTTTACTATTTCCACCCCCCAGAAGTAAAATGTTATTTTCACCCCCATTTTCACTATTTTCACCCCCAGATATATTATACGGTAGTTTTGCTTTTAATCTGAGGAATAAATGTCATAGTTTACATAGCTGGAATTGTTGAACTGGCGGTTGAAGAGAAAAGATTTTCACAGTGGCCAATTAGCCTCCACGCAAGCACAGGAACCCAACACTCCGCAATTAATTTGGCAGTACGTGGCGCAGTAAAACCCAGTGCTGTCTAACATCGCGGGTGATCACCAAGCTACGCAAGACCACAAGCTGCGGGAACGCCAACAATGTACTTATTGTCCAGAAGATGGCGAATAGTTAAGGGTAGAGTAGACCCCTGTTTGTCTGTTGGCAGGGTATTGATTGAAGAGGTACGAGAAAACGGATGTCGCGAATCGAGCACCCGCATACAGGTATCCGACTCTATAGTACGCATGTCTGGTTATCATCACTGATGAGTGCTTCGTTGTGTGAAACGCTTTTGAAATAGGTAAGCAAGGCTGGTACATGATTGATGACAAGCATACTATACAAAGGCTTATTTTCTCATCTACTACACTATTGCAAATCTAGAGCATGTGCACTTGCTATGCCCAATTGTTTGCACAGACCGCACTTTCGAGTCAAGGAAGCGGATCCCTCGATATACTCGAACGCAGACGGGTCTCGCATCCGCTTTCGTCTATTTGATGCCCCGAGTGGTCTCTCTTTTGGCTTCGTCGCGACTGGATCTCTCACCGACACGCTCGGAACTTTCAGGAGTGTCTCCGCGATGTGGGATCGAATGGCAATTTGCTGATGTACTGGGGCTGAATCGAAAACTTGAAGAAGCTGTGAGACCATGTCGTCAATTCGAACATTGGATGTCGATTCTCCTGCAGCAGAAGCGGGGGTGAAGCTTTCCAGACCACCAATGCGAGTCGAAGTCATTCAGCGTCAAAGGTGCGTCGGCGTCGGTACTTTGTTGGAAAGAGTGCTTGCACGGTAGGCCCATCGTCATTCGGAAGTTGTAGGTGCTTTGCTTGGCGATTGCATGGTGCTCGTGGACGAGAGTGAGCGCAAGAGACAAAACTTTATACACAACGTGGCTATACTTGTGCGCTACTTCAAATGTTGGTCTTTATAGGCGATCATCGGCGTGCAGCTTTTTCAGCTCTATCACTTGATGGTTGATCGCCAGATGAAGACTTTCAAAAACAGGATAAGATCACCAACGGACGAGCGCAAAAAAAACGCTTCAGGTACGAATGGACTGATTTTGCTCTCGATGTTGTGGAGCAGCCGAGTTGGAAGACGGCTCCCACCCACGCTTCAAAAAATTTCTCCTTGTGCTTGACCCAACTTGTGTCCAGGTATTGCGTGACGGCAGGTTGATACTGGTACTTATCCTGGAACTCTTTCCATTGTGCTTCGAAGACTTAGACCGAAGGTGCGTAGTAAAAAGCGCTTTAATCTCCGATCAAGTCTTGCCACTCATCGCCGTCTGTAAAGTGCACTTGGCAGCAACATTTTTATTGAATTCCGCCAGCACAGAAACCTCGTCGAGTTGGGGAATTCTCGCTTCTCAGCGTTCAGGAGTGCCGAATCGTTGTCGCTGACCAGCACTGAGGGTTTTCTGCGTTTCTACGTCTATCAAGCACCGATTTGGGAGCGTTAAGAGCCCATACGAAGTTTTTCTCTTCCTCTCTCTGCATAAATGCCGTGCAAATCAGAAATGATTTTCCGAACGGGGTTATGCCGACACAGTTGAGCATAGGCATCTTGTACGCAATGGGAATAACAAAGAATCGCATAGAGCACCGGTGTTATCACAGCCCGATCACGAGTCGTGAACAATCCCACAACGGACGCGTAAGGACAGACCGTGAAGCCAAGACCAAGGGTTAACTACTCCCTTGAAGACAGATACAAGTCCTGATAGTGCACCCGCACGTGCAGTCGAGCAAGACGACTTCACAGAACACTACAACAAGAGCCATAAATTCAGGATTTGCAAACATCAAGCTGCAAATCTGGCCCTTTGCGTCGTGCCTGATATCAAAGCGGTAGTTCTTTGCTTGCAGCTCGTCGAAGAACGCGTGGATCGCCAGGCGCCCATTTAAACACTCTTTGCTTCCCATTTGTTTGTCGTTGTATATGTCGGGGATCAGGCTGCATATGTCTGGATACTCCTGTCGAAGTAACGCAATTTGCTCCTTTGGCCGCACACCTACTCTGTCGAGCCGAAAGCGCTCGCTTTGTTGCTCGAATGTAAGTCGTCTAGGGCGAGGATGCATGGTGAGGTCTTTGAACATGTCATGAATGTGCGCTCGATCACGTCGGACCACCTTCCACAGCTTGTCGGCGCCGATCTGTCGCGCTATGAGTCTGTACTCGCACCCTGTGCTTTTTGTCTTGGTCTTCCGCTTGACAGCAACAGACTTGTATTATCCCGCTCGATCGCACACAATATTCATTTTCCCCTTCTTGTAGTCGGACCTGAAGATCGAAAGTGAGAAGCTAAGGACGTGCGCTTTGATTTGGAAAGCCTTGAACAGCTCCTTTGCTGACGAATACGCGACATTCACGAAGTCATCAGACTCCATCGTTCTCCGTGTGGGTTCTATGTTTAGTGGCAGTGTTATTGTGTATGGCGTTGCGGAGGATCAAATCAGTACAGTTGCTATTTATAGATTCTGTGTAAGTTGTGCAATACACCGTATTTTTATGCTGGGGGTGTCAGGCTCTGAGCGAAAACTAACGGCTAACATCGCGAGATATTCTCGGTGACACATTGTATTCTACGTGCAAACTTGTCGACAATTTCGTTGTTGACAGCTGTCCATCGATTGACTCGTGGATATATAGGCGTACCGCAGGTGCTGCAGAGCACCTTATGATGAAATGCTGGGTGTTCGCATACTAGAAGGGTCATCTTGGCTCGGTCGAGAATTTACACATTGTCGCGTTGAGCTGATTGTTATACTAGCACCCCTGGTAGTCTCGTGTTCTGAAGACGAGAATGGATAACGCTCTGACGTTTAATGAGATTTCGAAGTTCGGTGATCAAACGTGAATCACAAGGAAAGTGTGAAGTTTCTGATATCAGTTCGTCTCCAAAGTAGGAAGAAAGGATACCATGGTTCCTCCCTTTTACAATCACGGTTGATTAAGTAGCTTATTTGGAGTTTGAATGATCTCTATTGCATTGAGCTGGGAGAGAAATTCGCTGGCGATTGACTCGGGCTTGAATTCAAGTATCGAGAATTCACCGATCTCACCTTTTCGATTGGATTTGAGAGCTGTACATTGGTTTTTGATTTCGTGATTGATTGTGGTGAATCACGTGGCTTAATCCCGATCTGGTATCATTGCTTGTCCTGCTTTGATCGGTTGCTCTATGTTGGTTCCTTGATCTACTTTATTTACCGCGATGCATCGATTCTTGTATGCTTGCTATTTGGAGGTCACATGCTGTTAGTTTGGTAGCGTGTACTGCGTGCGTTTCTGGAGTAAAAGGGAAGTGTTTATCTTTGTTTACGCTAAGCGTAAAGTGCTGCTAGAAATGTAGTACCTGATTCGTACAGAGAGTGGTCGGCCGCCTCAGACTTTCTTCCTCCAGTACGACCGGCATGTCGGTCAATTTCCTATACATGCAACATATTTTCATAGGTGCAAGGATCAATTTCGTATGGATCCGTGTTCACACTTGCATTTTTGCTAATCCGAATTGCGAAAAGTTGATCATTGATGTCCCGCTGCCTGTGGCAAAGCAGAGCTTCCTTTTGTTCTCTAAGTCGAAGCAGATGCGAGAATGGACCTTTGCATTCATGATCAGTTGTCTTCTTGCTACTCATCTTTTCATTGACGGAATCATGGGGATTATCCTTGTAAGTTTTCTGCTCCATTGACCGTGCTTCTGAGAGATATGTCCGAATGAGACTATCAAGCACTAATGACATTCCTTGTAATGTAAGAGAACAATTTTCTTTCGTTTCTTTCATATTTCTTCTCTCGCGGGTTTCAAAGCTCTTCAGAAACGTGGTCTGAATTGCTTCGAGCACCCGCCTGGATATTTGTGCAACCGATTCCTGAGAATCTGTGAGCGCGCTTTTTGCTGAGTTGAGCATACTTCCCGACACAAGTAAGGTGCCCTGAGTTTAGACACCGTAAGGTGACCGTAGAGATCAGCGACTGTTTCCATCCACTTTGATTCAGTCAGCACAGCACGCTGATATGTACGTGGTGTAATATTGTGTTAGCTTAAACTCCTACCAAGTGATTTCACTTCACGATGCTGTTCTCCAGTTCACCTGTGTACGCTCGACACGGCACGGTGCCCACGTCACAACCACTTGCCAGTGAGATAGGACTATCGATTCTCAAGCGAGGAGGGAACGCTGTAGATGCCGCCATTGCTGTCGCATCAGCTCTAGGGGTGCCCGAACCGTGTTCTACAGGGATTGGTGGAGAGTCCTTTCTACTGTATTATGATGGAATCAAAAGAAAAGTATCTGGACTGAACGGAAGCTGTAGGAGTGCCTCGGGTATCACTTTGAAGAGCGTTCAAGCAGATCTGAAACAAAAAGAAGGTCAAGTTCCATTTCGAATACCAATTGAGCATAGTCATAGCGTCACAGTTCCAGGAACTGTTGCGGGCTGGATCGATTCCGTAGAACACTGGGGGACTCTTCCTCTAGAAGAGCTTCTTTCCATATCGATCAAACTTGCCAGCGAAGGATTTCCAGTAGGGCCAGTTACCTCGGAATTGTGGATGGCTCTGAGTCGACTTTGGGTACTCGAGTGAATGGATCGGATCTTCTCTGCGAAGATGCCAAACCAAATCTATATGCTACAACAGGCACCTGCACAAGTGCTGGAGGAGACCCTACACAAAGGCTGGGTGGCTGAAGCTATGGCCAATTCTGTCAGGGAAGCTGGTGGTGCTCTGACAATGGAAGATCTAGTCTCTCACAAGTCGGATTTTGTGAATCCCATCAAGACAACATTTGAGGACTTGGACATCCACGAAATCCCGCCGAGCGGTCAAGATATCACTGCTTTACTAATACTTAATATAATGCAGCAATTTCGGCACAAAAATAAGTGGGAAGTGGATCACAACAGTGCAGAATATCTTCATGTACTTACTGAGGCACTTCGCCTGGCATTTACTGACGCACAATCGTATGCTTATGATCTTGATCACTACGCAGGATCAGATTCTACCGCTTCTTGCATACCCTTGAAGTGCAGAATACGCAACTGAGCGCGCATCCAATATTGACATCAATCGGGCCATTATCGATCCGAAACGAGGTAGTCCAGAACTTTCGTGTGACACGGTAAGCTTCCAAGTTGTTGATATGTGGGAAAATGCAGTATCCATGGTAAATAGTGTTTACAAGACATTTGGCTCAAAGATCATTCCTAAAGAATGCGGCTTTGTACTTCAAAATTGCGGCACTAACTTCGTTTTACTTTCTGGAAAGCACCCACATCCTAATATGCTGGGCCTTTAGTAAACGTCCGTACCACACAATCATCCAGCAATTTCAGTACATAATTCTTCTAATGCGTTGCATGGGTCATGGTCATGTATGGGAGGCTATATACAACCACAAGGTCATGTGCAGCTTATGTGCAATCTACGTTGGTTCGGAATGGACCCCCAGAAAGCGATTGATGCTCCAACATTGTGCATGCACGGACTTGATCAATTGCGTCATGTCGATGATACAAATTTGCAAATATGGCTAGAGCATGGCATCGATGAAAGCGTCGTTCAGGAAATGCGATCATTAGGACACAAAGTGGGTCTTATTTCCAGCACCAAGAAGCAGTGTCTTCGGTCGTGCACAGATAATTGTAAGAGACCCATCAAACGGTCTCTTGGTTGCAGGGTCCGATGGCCGAGCGGATGGTGCGCTATGGGTTTCTGAATCATTGTAGCCCGTTTATCCGCCAATCCTTTGGCTTACTGAATCATAATGAGACTTGATGTAATCTGCTTTTCCAAGGATCGGATTTTTCAGCTTTCGACGTATCTTAGAACATTTAACAAGCACGTATCTTACCAAGGGAAGCCCATAAACTAATGGCATCCATCACAGCACCGTCAGGATGCTGTGAAGGGAGATAAAGTACACATATTATATCTGCAATTTGCAAGTATTCCACACTGGAAGTGAAAAAAGAATATGAAGGACTTCCGATGAAATCCGCGACGGTGAATTTCATGTACGAAGGTGAAATCGAGGAAAGGTCATTTGCATCATGTCTCTTAAATGTATTAGATCGGCAAAAGACAAGCGACATACTTTCGGACTCATTTGTGTGGTTCAACGTCGACGAGGCGTTCCTTTTCGATCGTGTCGATATCGATCAGTTCCTCCCGCATTTTTTTTGCCAAATTTCTCAACAAAGTCGCGATTGGAATTTTGCATTTCATTCAAATTGACACCCAATGTACGGAGATCTCACATGGCGAACGAACATATGCTTCCGTTACCACCCTTTCAGCGTTTTGTTGCCCAGGAAAACTGTGGTAACATCTCGAATGGCAAAGACTTCGTCCTTACTTTTGACTCAGCCCAGAGACGAGTGGACTGGAATTATCCGTGGGATCTGACTGGTAGCGCCTACACTAGCTTTTCCGTCGTGTTTATTGTGCAAGGAATTCTACCAAAACATGGTAGAGCTGGAGTAAATCACCTCAACGTATTCGAGCTATATGGTAATCAATTTCTGAAATTGTCCGGTAGAACTGAAAGTGTACAATGTGCTTGCCTGAGCGAGCAGTAAGCACTTGTTAGCAGTGAATCAAGTTCAAGACGTATTAAAGAATCTCCTTTGTAAAATGCAGCTGATTACAAAAGAAGATATGAATTGTAATCCTGCTACAGCGGATGATTTAGGAAGATATTATAAGAAAGGAAGCATATTCGACGAGCTACTTTACAAAAGTGATCGTTTTCCAAGCGTGGACATTGGCCAGGTGGGCCTTATCACAGACGGATCAGATCCATACTAGACGAAAGCTCAAGATTTGGTATCCGTCATTATCCCTGCACACAATGCTGAGCATTATGTGGAAGAAGCGATGCGAAGTGTTATGATTCAAGCATACGAAAATATGGAAATTATCGTCATTGACGATGCTAGCACCGATTCCACACGCAATATTATTGAGAGTCTGATGAAAGAGGATTCTGGAGTATACTTGGTCGAGAATTCAAAAATTAGGGTGTTGCGGTAGCTTCGAATGTTGCATTTACGAAAGCTAAAGGGGCTTACATCGCTCGAATGGATGCCGATGATAATTCCATGCCAGAACGAATTGCAAAGCGAGTAGCTTTTCCTGAAGAAGAATCCAAATATCGACATCTTGGGTACTTCCATCATGACATTTACCCAAATTAACACGCCTTCTCATGAGGGTCCATCGCGTCACACGGCCGATATCAATCCGAGTCGAATTATCATTTAGTCATTATCCCCAATTATAACGCAATGGCACATGCTTTCGGATGTCACTTCGCTCATCCAACCGCCGTGATGAGGCGCAATGTCGTAGATCATAAAATCAGCACTACTGACAAAAGTACTCTATGATCAGTCTTGGGCGTGCTGCGAAGACTACGATTTATGGCTTCGCTGTTGGTTTGATCATCAGTTTCTGATTGCAACTCTGGGTGACGTGTTATTGATGTATAGAAAACATGAGTGGAATGCTTCAACAATACAGCGGTCGCGGCAAAAAGATGAAGCTGATGTTATCATCGGCAAGGATTTGGCAAGGTGGATTAGGCTTCATATGCAAGTAGATGTTATCCATCTATTACGAGCATCTGCTTCCGATAAGGAGAAGCAAAACGGATCAGAAGCGACCCAAACTTCGGTTGACTTCAACGAGACTATCCAGATAATTCACAAATAACGAGACTATATCCTCGGCTTATGCAATCGACGATACCACAACATTCCACCAGAAGAACTTTCATCGGCATTATCTTATACTCGACAGGATGTCCTCGCTAGAGAAGGTATGCTTGCCTTGCAGGATTTCACCTGCAATGAAGATTTCGCTGTTGACGCTATCGATCCAAGCTAGTCGAATCATGTAGGTGTCAGGATCAAAATGCTTAATAATAACTCAATAACAGCAACATAACTTGTAT